>CAVNYN010235967.1:0-19358 GCA_963692815.1 Nyctanthes arbor-tristis
TAATATCATTAGCATCAAATTTTTTCCAACTCTCATTAGCACCCAGTAATTGGTCTGCTACGTTAGCGGATTGAACTGCCAAGTTCCGTCTAGTCCTGATTCTTCTACAGGTCCAGAGAAAGAATAATTCATTGACTTTGTTCGTAAAAGATAGCCATTACCGTCCAATTTCAAACCCGACATGGACATCCCAGATGAAAGATTCATCGTCGTCGCCATTGAAAAGAATCAAAACCTTGCGTTTTCGACTTTCCGTGTTGTTAATTTCTGGATGTTTTGAGGTGGGCAGTGGGCTCTTGTTCAATTGAAACAAGAACCATGTGTAAGAGCTGAAACAGCAAATGGACAGGTGGAGTGCAGTGGACCGATTCTGGTACACAAATCAGTGTCGTCTTTCTTAGGAAAGGGACTTCCGGGGTTTTGGCGCCTACCCGGATGCACCAAGCCACCGATCAGTTATCAGTGAACCAAGGCGGTAGGTTTTTTTTTTTTTTTTTTTGGGAAAGAAAATTTTAAGAATAAGCCTGGGATGCAAAATATGCACACGAATGGGGGGTGGGCTTAGCAGCTTCCATGACCTGGCCCCGTTTGAGATTTTTTTGAAGTACTAGAATTGGAATTAGAAATTCAGAATAGTTTCATTTCTTTTTTTCCATAAAAATCTAGCAAAATACATTGTCATGTATATTTATTATGAAAAAAAAAGGACTGATCTCTTCCCATTTCGTTTTTCAATTTTAAGTTTTGAATTTATTTTTAGTATTAATTAAAAAAAAAACCTGATTTTTTGTTTTTGCTTTTAGTGTTTTTACTTTTTACCTTTTTTTTTTTTTTTTATAACATTGAAAACAAGGGTTCCCCCCCAAAAAAAAAAACCCACAAAAATGTAGTTTTGAGTTTTATTTACAGAAAATTTCCTTATTTTCATTTTCATTTGCATAATTATAAAAATAAGTAAGTTTTCAGTATGTTTTAAAATTGAAAATAGATCGAATACAGCCTCCAAGTAATAGGTTAATCTACTAGTTAGATCATAAATAGATAAAATAGAGGGATGAATATATTAGTCTTCTAGCTAACAATATTTTCTTTTTTACCACTCCAAAATTTATACTCTACAAAAAAAGAAAATAAATGATTGACACTCATTCCCGAGTGAAAACAATACAAAGGGGGGAAAAGAAAGCAAAAATGAAAAAGAACAAAAAGGTAAAAATTAGTCTTATTTTTCTGTATCTGATTACAAGAAGAAACTTACAAGAACAATGAAAGAAAAGATTCTGCTCTATTTATGCAACCAAACTAAAGGAAAAAATATCAATAAAAAATTATGAGAATCTTTCCCCTCTGTTCAATAGATGAAGCACGCAGTTAACCACACATGACATTATAAAAGGGTCATTTACTGGTAGTGTATTAAGATAATACTGTTATGGCTCACACTAAATTTGTCCACCCTTCACTCAGGATAGTATATCTCAGGATGTACTGCTGCAGTAGAGAAGTTCAGAGCTCGATGCAGCTTTCGATGATTGAAGATTTCTACTTCAACCAAGAACATTGAACTCACCGGCCGATGATCTGATAGCTTCATCTCGGCTCGCTTATAACAAAGCTGTTTTATGCCTTTCCCCAACCACAAAACTCGGTCACACCTGCAGATATTTAGATGTAGCTAAGTATCAGTGCGCATAATAAGATTACAGAACTCATATGTATATGCACGATTCGCCAACGGCTTGTTTGGTAGGATGTACTAGACAAGGTTGGACAACACACCCATAATTAGCAAGTTGTCTGGATGAATAAAAACTATGTTCATTTTAGAGTAAGAACCCAGCAAATGTGTCACTTACCATGCTGGGGATCTCTTCTTCTCTCCTTCTTTCGGGTTTTCCCCAACGTATCTATCAGAGTTGATTTCATACTTGTAAGTTGGGGCAAAGTTTATGGTCCCTTCTTTCCACCCATCAAATACATGCCCACTTCTTAGTTCCTTGATCAGCTGCCAAAGTTTTATCCCATCATCAGGCACATACAAATTAACTGAAATATATACACTTGCATATCAAAATAGAAACTTAGAATAGCTTGATGGATGCCAAAAGAATCAACACTCCACATTATATGTCCCTTGGTAGTTCATTGAGAGCAATCAATCAATCGTAATATAGGAAAAAGTTAGAATTGAGTGTCTAACCTGATCGTTGTTAAGAAGCTCCGGCCAGTCCTTCTTAGCAACAAGCTTCCTTACTTCCCCGTCCAACATATTTATACGATAATTTAAATCTCCAAACCAGAATATCTGGCTGTTATCAGAACCATTGAGAATATTTCAGTTGACATCAGCACAAGAAGCCACTCAATGGAAGAAGTTACAAACTATAAATTGAAAAGTGGACTTGGTCAATGTTTTTTGTGTTGTTGGGGGGGGGGGGGGGTTCTACAGAGCAAAAAGTAGGTTAGTATATGTCCTCATCCGGATCTAGAGAAGAAAAAGGAGAAAAGAGAGAGAAGTTATGAAGATGACAGGGTAAACATACTCGTGAGATGGAATTGTCAGGGGCTGATCAACATCGAGGACAGATGAGAAATGAGTCCGCCTTAAAATCTCATAAACATCAGAATTACGTCTGTGCTCAGCACCATCCTTCTGCCCAGATGTTAAATGAGAACACACAAAGCATAGCCGTGATTGAAAAAGAGACATACTAACTGAAACTGATCCCTGAAAGGAAAGTAATAGTAGTTAGACAGGAGTGATGGCAAGACATGTTACTTAGAATTTAGGATGCTTAAATTTAGAACGAATACATGTTCCTGCATATACAAAAACAGGTTTAATACCACAATTAGTTATCACATATGGTTTCTGGCAACAACTGGCAGGGAAAGCAATGATTTCTTTTGTATTATTATAATAAAGTAACTTTATACCTAGGTAACAAGAAATACCTTATTTCCCATGTAGCCCATAAGCCCAACTCCTACAGGGGAAACTTTCAAGTTGTTTATGTGTCTCCTTAACCTTCTACGCACCCACACTGATACATATATTCCAACCATCTGCTTGCTTACAATCCGCACATACTGTGGACGGGACTTCACTGCTTTTTCGAGCTTGATCTCTGATAATAATTGTACAACAGAATCATCTTCCTCTCCAGAGATTTGATCAGATTCATCAGAGAGAGAATCTAGAACTTCAACACCATCTTTCTGATCCATCCAGATCAATCCTAAGTTTCCGGAACTCTGATGCACTCTTTTCAACCCATAAATACTTGACGGGATATTCTGGGTGCGAGAAGTAAGAGAATCTTCCATCCATTTAAGCCAACTCTTGCTGAGCTACTCATTGTTCTTCGTAATTTGAATATGGAAGATACATTCTGCGAGGTTGCATCCAATGAGCGTTCAGGCCAGTCCAATCTGCTGTCCAAGTCGATGCCATATATCCTTCCTAAACCGCTATTCTTCACCGTGCTGATTATCCCATTATTACCATCATTCATATTACCCTTGAATTCTTCTCCTATCATGTCTAGTACGGCATTATCAGCCACGTCAGCAAGTATGTCAGCAGCAGAAGAAGTTCTTAAAACTGGAGAAGGAGGTGCACTGTAGCATTTGTGTTTGGTTTCAGGTTCAAACGATTTGTTCAACGTCCTGCGGATTATTGCCTCCCATTTTGGAATTGGACTTCTATTCTCTGCTCCAAATACATTCCCAGCATTCAGAGGAACCACCTCTTGAAATCTATATAAAAGAATATATATGGAAAACAGAATCATATTGAATTCTGAGATTGCAAGTTCCTAAAAGTCGGGCATTCAACACAGAATCATATTGAAAGTTAAAACAGTATCTGGCGAAATTGATTGCAGTCTAGAAACTCAAGCTATCAGATGGCCTTACAACTATAGATGCTAAACAAAATTTCTAGCAGCAGAGCTTCTGTTGACTGAGTAGTTATAAGATATTAAAAGTAATTTACCAATTTGCATACCCAAGAATATATATATCTGCTGGCTCTTGCATACAAAGCCATTCGTCAATTTCAAGATCATCGAATGGAAGCCTTCCAGCGACATTCCAAGTGCCTATTGTTACTCTGCACAATAATTAACCGAGATGATGTTAGCAGATCATCAAGAACAATTTTCACGGAAGATTTAAAGGGCATGAAAATTAAACTAAAACTAAAGCTTCCCATAATTACTTCAGAGCCAAACCTCACATCTTTTGTATTTATGTACTGAAGACGAAGAGTTTCTGATTTTCCTCTCCGGTGTCTTAGGGAATACCCTTCAGCAGGTTTTCCTGGATAAATCAAGCTCCATCAATAATCACAAACAGAACCAAAGAATTTAGGCTCCCATCAATCACAAACTAACGCAAGCTATACAATCTGATACAGTAAAAGTAGGCAAATTTCCATGGAAGTTAGTCAAAAACTGAAGATGCTATGCGTGCAAACAAATCCCAGATAAAAATATTGTACATATTTCTTTCTAATTCAGTAACAGTTAAGGCATAATCCTGAGCATCCATATACAAAGAGTAGTAAGAACCCAACTGAACAGTACAACTTTTAGCTTCCTTTTCAACATTCTCTGTCATCCGATCTGCCTAACCATACTTTTCCATACATGAGTATAATATTGAAGCAGGAGAAAGGAGGGAGTATAAATAAGAAGAACCCATGCATGCAATCAAAGCCTAAATGGACATATATACATGGAATTAATGTGCCCATGTTCATTTACCACTTGAGTTTCGACTGGAGCATAGGGATTGGTTTCCTTGCGCCGGATATTCATGATCCTCGTGCACCCTTTCATCTTTAAGTGAACAGGCTGAAATCATCAAATTGAAGAAATATGAACAAAACCCAAAATTATTGATCAATCAAGCAATGATGTTTTATGGGCAATTAAGGAAAAATCCCTACCATCATCCTCGCTCTCTGTATCGACTTCATCTTCACTGAAATCATTAACTTTGGGCTTTATATTCAGCCATTTTTTCATCACAATGGAGGGCCAAAACGGCTGCACAGAAAAAATGACAGTAAATTGCAATATACCCAAGAAATTAATGCTAATTCTACCAGCAATTAAAGCATACCTCAGAGCGTCTTCCTCTTTTCGTTCTCATAATCACTAATAAAGTCAAAGAATTTACGCTGCAATTCTCAAGGTTGTACAAGTACTCTATGAATTTTTGCACTTGGTTTTAATTAAACTTCAAATATATATATATATATATTCTTGATTTACACTCTTAAGGGGTAGGTATTTCTGTAAATGGACATGATGTAACGCGTCGAGTACTCGGGACGAAAGAGGAAAGGACAGAAAAGTAATGGTTAACAGGCAGCCACTGGCCTCAACTTGCAGCAAAAATTCTTGATGGTCCTAACATGGTGTCATTTTCATCTTGAATTGCAAAAGGCAGGCAGGATATTATTGAAAACCAAGTAAACCCCAAAACCATAATAAATTACTAAAATACTAAAGATGTCATTCTCATTTCCCACGTCCAACGAATCCATGTACAGCTAATTAGACTTTGTACAACAATGGCGTTGGACAAATATGTTTGAACCATTGATTTCTACTGCACATCTGAGCCGATTTGCATAGTTGAGTTAGAGTTGACTTTGGACTACGACTTGGCTCTTGGCATAAATACGGAACTCGATCGAGTTGTACAAGGTAGGCGCGTGTACAATTTCATACGATTCAATTAGGTTTAGGCCATTAGATGTAACTCTACTAGTATACCGGTGAATTCGATCATAACAGGAGTTGTGGGTGGGTGAAGGGTAAAAATGATCTCTCACTATACATCGGCATAATTATCATGCATGACAGGAAATCATTAGCTAACCAACATGCGGCTTGCCAGATGTATAGCGGAAGATCAAGACTAAGGTGGAGGGGACTTTGAGGTGGAATCAGAAGTAGCTAAAGTAAAAGAGTGAAAAGTATATGAAGATAATGATAGTCTAAGAAGTTAAAGACAGTCAGACACAATTAGGTCTTTTCTTTTTACACTTGTACAATAGCAAAAAAGTTGAAGACAGTCGAACAACAATGTCTTCCTTCCTGTAGGTGTAAGAAAGGAAACATTGTTACTATTGATAATAATATTAATCAAGATAAAATCACTTAATTTCGTGGAGGTTAACATGTTATGACGAAATATAATGAGACTAATTAAACTTCAATATTAATGTTATAGCTTTATGATTAAGATTCCACGTAATATTGTATTTTAATTTTTTTGTTTACAAAATTAAAGATTGGATCCAATTGGAATTCAAATTTGCATTTTGGATGCTTAGTGGAATAGTCCAAGTTGTAGTTGGCACCCAAATTTGCATCCAGTGGATGAATCTAAGTGACATATATTTAGCTTGACAAAGAATGCAAATGAAAACGGATGTTCTCCATATTAACATATCTTGTCTCTTTACTATACCTAGAGCTCTAATAATAATAGAACAAGTACACATCCCCACCCACCAATGCCAACCCAATCAAATGTTGCAAATTGGAACCGTGTCCCGTGTTTGGTTAAGCTAATAAGTCAAAAATAAAGTTGGTTTATCATTATTCTTCTTTTCTTATATATCCAACAATAAAAGGAAAAATTGTGTTGCTTGTTGTAATGATATACATGTGCATAGTTAAAGAAATTTTCAAGATAAATAAATCACTATCATTCTTGCAGAGATTATATATACAAAAATGACCTTACAATATACAAAAATGATCTTACAACTCCTATTTTGATTGACCTTGGAAAAAGAAGGGTTCTTAACTTGACACTTATTCATCTTCGCTTGATAGATTTTCAAACTATACCGACTGATTCAATTAGGCTAGGGTAACATCTACTTGTACTTCTATATTTCTTCTATATTTCATAGAAACTTTTTCAAAGAAGCTACATCAATTGGTCCAACTTCATTTAATTAAATTAAATGTTTATTTAAACATAACAAATGCAACTTCTTGATCTCAAAAACTACTTTCAAACTTATTAAATTAAAAACCAAACAAACAAAACCCTCAAAGGCTAATTTTAAGTTTTATATAAATACATCTTTGGCCGACATAAAACTTACTAATTATCTCTTGTCGCCACCAAATCTAGGTAGATTCTTTTCAGTTATCACCTATTTAGGTCAAGTCGAACGTCAATATATCTATTTGGGCAACTCAACCCAACCTCATTGGAGTTCAACCCTTATTGCCAATATATTAGTACTTAGTAATGCAAGTTGCATGGCTTAGAAATTAGCAAAGCAATAATACACAATTATATGAATGATCAAGTCACCATCTACCCAACTAATTTTTGCTTAAATAAACCCACCACAACATGAGGACAAAGATTTACCACTACAAAACATGATTAATATCTAATCAACAATATGAGGTCAAATGGGTACGTAATAATTATTTTATTAGATTGTAAGTTTCATAGCTGTATAACTATAGGTAGGCCGGTGGGTGGTACACAAAATTATATTATTTTTTATTTTCATATTAAATATAATAAAATTAAAGATTTACCCGCATACATGCAAATAGTAATAGACAAAATTATATATGTTAGCACAAAAAATAATAATAATAAAAATAAATTAAGTGGAGAAGAAGGAGACGTGCATTATTACAGATCAAGATTTGGAACCACATACACCACTATAGGTGGAGCTAAGGCCTCCGTCTTAATGTTAGGACTATTCCTAACATATTTTGCACGGAAACAGAAACTGGACACACACATTATCTAGAAAGGAAAATTCTAATTAGACAAAAAGAGGGACAAATGTGTGACAAAATTGACATGTGAGTTATGTGATAAGTGTTGATGTAAAAGTAATGTGATGTGTTAAAAAATAGGATTGTGTCATGTGTCAGTTTTGTTAGATTTTTTGTATGAGAGTTTGTTCAAATAGCACAATTCAGAAAGGAAAATTCTGGTCTCAAAATCATAAACGAAATTGAGATCTTTTATTAAAGTCACTTCGTCTAAAAATTTAAATTTTAAATTAATTATTCACTTATTTGTATATTATTTATTATTATATATTTTCAACACAACTCTTCACATGCAGTCAAAACATATTTGTACATTGAAATTGAATAATTCTATTTGGACAAAGAATGAGACAAAAAAGGCATGTGGCCTATGTGATTACTATTGATGTAAAGGTCATGTGATGTGTTGAAAACACGATCTTGTCATATGTCAGTTTTGTTTAAATTTTATATCGCTTTTTGTTTAGATAGCACAACTCTATGAAATTTTAATATGTATAGAATTTAGCAATTCTTCTATGAAACTAGATCGGACTTCTCTATAGAGCCTGAGAACCAATAGAATGTTCTCGGACTCCATTCAGGAGTTATTTGACGTGACTGTTTTCTATTGGTTCTCAGACTCTATAGAAGAGCTCAATCTGACTCTATAAAAATCACTCAGAACACTGAATTCAGAGACTTAAATTTAGAACTTTTGTCTATTTGGAAACCGTGTTGAAGCCACATGATTTAAAAGATTGAGTGACATTAACACTGAATATATGTGGAGGAGGGTTTTTTGTGTTTTTGAATTAGTTCTCCTTAATTAGGTATAATTAACCAAAAATAAATAAATAAAATTGTTAATTTGACTTATGAGTCTAGAAAAAGAGTTAAGAGAAAGTAGTTTGTACGACTAATTATTAAAATATTTGGATTTGAAATAAATAATAAAAAAGATTTTGTTTGTCACGCTTGTCAACGACTCAATAAGAGTGAAAAGAAATTCTTTAAATAAATCCCCCCCCCCTTTTGAAGGGAAAAAAATAGTGATAGCACCATGTTACCTAATTGTAGGTTGCAAGTTTTGATTTTTTTTTAGAAAAAAATAAATAGGTAAGTTTTGATAATTAATCCAAGTGTAATTTAACAAAATATATTGGCCTACAACTATGCATCATGAGTTGATTGTCGATGTTGTTTCCTTTGACACGCATCGTCGAGTACAATTATTTAACTGATATTTTGTAAAACACTGTTATACTGCCTTCATGTCTAATTTTTCTTTTTCGTCCGTCTCAAAATATAGTCCAATTTCTTTTTTAAAAAAGTATTTAAAATATTAGTTCTCTCATATGCTCTTATTTAATATACGTAGTTATAAAAAATAGAATTATTAAAGTGAAATAATTAATAAATGAAATGGTATAATAAGAAAATGAAGTTAAAATTTACTTTTTCAATATCATTAAATGAACTTTTCTTAATTTATGTGAAATGAATAGAACCATCTTTTCTTTTTTAGTGTCAATTTTGATCACATATCTTCAGTGAACAATGTAAAAACTAACTGCTGTTTAGAATTCTGCCACATATTGTCAAATGTCGACCGTGTAAAAACTGTGAACTGTCCACAATAAGTAGGTGACTAAAACTTTTTATTTGTATATATCGTTATATAAGTATCACATATTCACGACAAAAAGCATATATTTACGAGTTTTACCCTTATATTAACAAGAATAATACAATTCTTTCATTTTTTTCAAATGCATCTTCAGTCCGTTAAATCATTCGAGATGAACCTACAGATCTTATAAATCTAAACTTTCTTTTTCTAGTATAATATGGGATTGGAGTGGTGGGAATAGAAACTCAAATCCGTGTCACTGTCGAATAACTCAGTACAGTTTCTTTCAAGAACGTTCTCTAGATGCAGAAATTGGGGAAGGGAAAAGTGGAAGCTATTGGAAAACTGTCGTGTACCAAAATGGAGCAATCGAATGATTAAGAACAATCAAACAAAAGGTGTGACCAAAACTCGTGTTATCTCTAGCTTTCGATAGATGACCCGACATGCATAGAAAGAGTCGAGAGGTCGAAAAGGACTAGTTCTTTTTGATTATTGAGCAACTTTTTATGCATCGAATGGAAGTATTACATTCGTCCTTTTATACTTCGTCTTGTCACCTCATCTCGAGCTGTACTGCACCTTTTGTAAATGTTAACATCAGGACCTATAGTGTTAAATGTTCGCGACACATCCACTAAGATCAGAAATAACAAAAATCTTTCGGCATTCCTCCAAGCTGGACCGAGGTCAGTTTCAAATCAGGACGAGTAGTAGTCGATATCAAGAGACAGTTCTTTTGCACATAAAAGTTCTCAATTCTCATGTACACAAGAAGCTCACTTTACACAGTCTTAATACCTATTAATATCAGTATATATATTTCTGAACAAGCCCATCAGAATTTAAGCAAAACCAAATGACATTAACATGATGATAATGCTGATGCAACGACTCCGTTCCTCAGAAGGTGGTGTAGCGGCATGCTGATATCTACGACTCCGATGGTTTTTGTGTAAATTCAGAAGTATCAAGCCCGTACTGTTATGCAAGAAACGAGCAGAAAGTTAAGAGACAGAAAAGCACAACCAGATGCATTTATATAAAATGTTAGTTCCCATTTATATATCCCCCCCTTATTCCAACCCCAATTAATAAGGCTTCCTTCTAAATTGATGAGTAATGAAGTATTTATTTGTTATTTTACTAAAATAACCAAAATATCCTTATATTACTTTTAATCAATCCAATTATTTTTCTTTATCTTTGTGAAAAGAAACAAATCCGCCTAAATATTTGGGACAGAGGGAGTATAACCTAGCTGATAAATTCATAGATTGATGTTCATCCTTGACCATACTGTATATTGTCCTGGGGTCATTTTCAACTTGATTCAAGTTAACTTGCTGCTCGGGCTAAAACAAACTACTTTTATTTTATGCCATCTCTCCATCCACTAAGAATTTCATTTCCATGTCCTCTCTACTCCAATGCCTCCTTCATTAGCCATTGCCTAGGCACTGACTAATGCTGGTCGGTGTTTCCGGTCTTAAGTTTATGAGCTGCACACTATAAAGTGGGTTGGTTGTTCAAAAATGAAAATAATAGTGGTGATCAGCAGAATGAGAAAGCAAGCTTGAGCACTAGTACATGAGAACTTGGGTTGTTCAGGGGTTCTTCCCTCTTGGTTAGAGGACGGGGGTTGGAATCACCATGAAGTTTCCACCGTCCTGGCAGTTTCACTACTAGAGGCTTGAAAGAATAGTGCCAAATAGTTTTGACTTTGATCACCAGGCAATAAGCATATTAGATGTAATCTCACATAGGTCAATAGAGTTCATATTACCAATATATATTTAAATCACCCCCATCACGTTTCTAATGCAATATCACGTTTCTAATGCAATAGGCAAATAGTTAGAACATATAGTACCTTTGCCCGAATACGTGCGCTCCAAGCATCGTTTCTACTTGGATGCTTATCAAGGGAAGCAGCACCCTTCGCAGAAGCTGCATTCCTTTTGAGCAATGGTCGTTGGGTTTGTCGCCTCGAATCTATGGACTCATCATCACTATCATAATCATAGTTTACGGGTCTGTTGACAGCCCTCACAATAAGTGCCAACAAGAATACAAGAACCTGTAATTTCACATCCAGTAAAGTGAATGAAACAGCTAGTGGACACAAAGAAATAATAGGTTTCATCTGTTTAGCTTTTCTGACATTTAAGCTAATTACGGCCAATCTTTTAGTGTTGACTCTCGGCAGGCAAAAAGTTAAGCATTTCAAATCAGGGAGGCTGACTTTCCAAGCACAGTGTATGTGTCTATTAAGAAGTGCAAGTATCGTTCATAACAAGACATAAGATAACAGTGACACAGTACCTAGATGTAATTGGATGGGAGACAATTTTTTTTAGTACTTATGCGTCCTAGTGATCTTACCTCTAAAATAACAGCACCAAGAGCAACCCATCTGATGATATTCCAGCGCTTTTCCATGAATTCATATATCATATCAAAATTGCCAGTTCTGTCAGTCGGAATATCCTGAGAGATTTGCTTGTTGTAATCAGATTCACAAACTTAAATTTTAGTAATTGAAGGGGCATCAGTTAAAAATACTTGCCTTCTTCCAGCTTTTGTCAAAGAAAATAAAAGCAGCACAGCCGAGTTCAACCAAGATCAGCAAGATCACAAATACTGAGTACTTCATTGCATTAAGGAACTCAACAATTCTCACGTAGTAGAGAAGCGATATATCAACGAGAATTTTCTGTAACAAACTGTCAAATAATAGCCGCAAATACGCTTCTGAAAATGCAATTTGCTAGTCGAAGAGCCTCTGTTATGCCTAGAATAACATAGTTGTTCAAGGTGAAACTTCATTTACATAATACATGCTTACGATTGATAGCTTGTGGACTTACCAAGGAAAATCTGAAGACTAATAGCAGCAAGATCTCACCACTCAGAATGAAATCATCGAGCTAGGTACTGTAGGACCAATTAAGCTAGTTCTATCTTTTAGAGAATTGATTTTCTTCAAACTTGTTCCCATCCACACATTATTTCAACAAAATAAACTTGCATGTAAATCTATAATTTTTCTTTACTTCCTAACCGCATATTCTAAAATAATTCACTTTTAGAAAAATATTCCCAGTACAAGGCTAAAGGGAGCCCTTAAGATCTCGATGGTTCACTAGGACCCCACATATACAAATGGCACTGCCCCGTTGGTCTGCGATTTGCGAAATCGGCACACTCAAAGTACTAGAAAAGTTTTACATCTTTATCAGACTAGGATAGCAGTTTAATTACCAGTATAACTGTTTCACGATAATGATTTCATAAGCTCCTTTTACTTGCGTACTGTCATGTAACAAATTATTTGCAAAATAAATTAATAAATAATCTCAAGAGCAAGGATACACAAGTCAGGCAGCAGCCATTCCTTAAAGCAGCGCCAATCCAACCACAACAAGAAATGACGACAAGAACTACACCAATTCCAATGAACAAGTATATAAACCTGCACAAAGCAAATGAGATAGTTTAACACATTCATCCATGGAAGAAAAGTACCAAAACTGTGAATGAAATTTCAATGCATCGACAGATTAATATGCCATGAGACTATCAATACATGAACCGACCCAAGCCAAAATGAAAGAGGCTCAACGCATTAAGCTTATTGTATCAAAAATATTGTATTATCATCTCCATCAAAGATCATCCCCCAAGTCTAAGAATTTGATCTCTTTAGCTGATAAAATATAGTGCTTAATGCAGCTGTAGGACCGCCTCAACGTCAACATGGCCTATGCATCCCCCAAGTCTAAGAATTTGATCTCTTTAGCTGATAAAATCTAGTGCTTAACACAGCTTACGATCGCCTCAACGTCAACATGGCCTATCCATTGGCTCATACCTAACTCAACCCCATCATCAATCACTCCTAAGGTCCTCGATCCTTGGATTCCAAAAGGGGAAAAAAAAGCCTATTATAACCATGCATTTACTCATTCAACCATGCATTTGCTCATTCAACCATGCATTTGACTTCCTTTTGATCTATGCTAATCTCAGTCTCAAAGAAAAACCAAGAGAGTAATTTTCCCTTTTAAGCTAAAGTTTACATTTCACTAAACCTAAAGTTTGAATTTCTTATATGTCTTTCAACATTAATTTCCAAAACATCCTGATGCATAATAGAAAAATTGAAAAATGCACATTGAGAATCAATTACAGAAATCTCAAAACTTGATATACAAAATTAAAGCCAACACAAATAGGCATCATACCAAGCTTTGGGGAGCTTATCAAAAATGCTATCCAAAGACACGGCCATGAGCATTGGTCGACCTAGCTGGACAAATTCACCACCTGAATGCACATTGAAGGTGTGGTCGCCAGAGGAAGCTGCATTCTTATACTCCACAAAGAGGTATATTCCATATCCAACCATGGCAAGACCCACAAGGGCTAACAAGAAATTCATGAGCTTCAAGAGGCACTCCCAAAATCCCTTACATGCCATTTTGTAGTTCTTAATATGACAAGTGACCCTTAATATAGATAAACCTTCTGCGTTAACACCATACACCAAAAATCCGGAAATCAATATATACCTCGTAAAATTATACAACTTAAGCAATAAACAGCAAGTAAAAATTAAATCTTAAAAGGGTCTACATTTTAGTCAATTTATATATCGGACAAATTGCTGTCCCTTCATATATAGTCAATCAAATAACTCTTTCAAGAAAATTAAAATCAAAGCTTAATTTCAAGAAACACTCTTTTGTTACTTATTAGAAAGAAAAACAGAGGCTTTTCAAAAAAAAAAAAAAAAAGAAAAGAAACGAATAGAAAAAAGAAAAATGAAAAACAGAGCAATATCCAGAAATAGGGAACAACCTAACAAGAATGTAATTAAAAAGTGTGGAAAAGGCACCAAAACTGGAAATTCAGCCCGAACAATAACATAATTACAGTACTAGACTACTGGTAACTGAAAATGAATCAGAAAAGCTTACAAGAGCAAGGGAGGCTGTGATCTTGAGTGGCAGAAATATTAAAACCCTTCTGGGTTTCTGTACACACAAAATTAAAGAGACGGAAAATGGATGGGATAGCGATGGGAAGTTTTGACCTGAATCGGTTGTCGCCAGGTGGCTGTTGATATGGGAGTTTACGAATAATCGGATAATTGCTTTTTGGCGGTGTCTTGTAATAACGTCATATGCCTTTGGGGTAATTTTCTGTAGAGTCCTCAAACTCTTACGAGTATGGTATTCATGTCCATAGCTTTTTATTTATGGTATTCATGATGTAAACATTTTACAGGCCTACAACATTTACCTAATGGAAAATATTCTACTTAAAAGATACATCACTATTTTATATATGCATTCTGCATGCGAATGAAAGTGTAAAATATCTGAAAATGTTCAAGTACCAGACGTTTGAACCCGTTATACATCAGACAGGTGTTGTGTCATAATATCAGTAGTTAATGTGTTTTGATGGGGGCGTGATAATGTGTTGATATTATGTTGCACTAGTATCTAGTGTCGTTAAAGTACCAAACTTCTAGTACTTAAACATTCCTAGTATACCATACAAATTATTTGGGTAAATTGTAGCAAAGGTCCAAGCCGTTGCGTTCGTTTGTAATTTCATCTCGATTGCATTCATTTGCACTCTAATCCAAACACATATATTTAATCAATAAAATGTTAGGTTTATTTGACAACCATTTAAATGAAATCATACTATAATTGAAATTAAATTTGAGATTCACTCACATAAAAGTATAAAGAATGTGAAATTTGTACTTTTTTTTAATATAATAAAGGGAATGTCAGGAAAAGGAACCTAAGGTGTGAACCCATTTGATTGTTACTAGACTACTTGGTCTTAAGTGACATTTGTACATAATAATATAGTTGTCATGTAAAACTTAATGTTAAATTTTATCATTACGTATATGTGTCACTTTTCTATACTTTCACATAACATGAATTTGAAATTTAATTTTCAACTATAATAGAATTTCATTTAAATTATTGTGAAACAGCTCCGTACATTCTAATAATTAAATACATGAACTTGGATGAAATTACAAATGAATGGAAAAGATTGGGACCTCTTTGTCCATATTTAAAGGCTGGGGATAAAAGTTTAAATGAATACAACAGTTGGGGACCTTTAATACAATTTACTCAAACTATTTCTCCCATCTCCCCTGCAATGAGTTTCTGATACCGTAACTACTTGATGCCCAAGCCTTAACCATTCAGTGTCTAAATTATGGCTTTGTTTCAAGTAAGGATATGTGAAGTACCAACTCTATGGAACCCGTTATGGAGCTAATGGTAATTAAAGGATAAGAAACCAAGTACGGTCTCATGTGATTACTGTGTTTTTATAATTTGATGGTCTACATAACTATGAACGGATTTATTAGTTAACTGCCCTATGCTATAACATATATAGGGTAGCCCACTAGCGAATCTAGGCCCAGTTAAGCCCAAGCTATAGCCAGCGTTCACCAAATTTTTTTTTTATTTTTCTCTATATAAAAATGTTAATTTTTTTTATTGATTTCTTAGTCGGATTGAATTTTTTCTATTGTATCCCGTGTTATTAGAAAATTTTAAATCCACCACTTGGTCAGTCCAAGTCCAAGACATGTATCTCCCAAGTGAAATTCTTCTTATATTTTAGTCAACCATGAACACAAAACCCAAATAGTGCATTACTTCTCCAAATACAATTACGCAATCAAAACCCAAATCAAAATTTAACATTAAAAAGATCCATCGTTCTCTTTTGCTACGTGTTTATCAGTAATATTTTTCATCGATCATTCAATCTAAATGGAATTTTTTTTTTTTTGGTTACTTTTAGGCGAACCCCCTCCCCCCAAGGAGGGAAGCTACCCTTTCCATCCCCACACTTTCCTATCTAAATTTAGTTCAGTCTTTTATAAAATTATAGATGCGCCTCTGTCCATAATAGAGTCCACATTGTTTCTGTAGAAATATTGTATATTATATAGATTTAACTATACTACCCGGAACTTGAAGACTTGAAGGTGCATGATTTGTTTATACCCGGATGTCCAAAATGGGATTATGAATTACTCCAGAATGCTACATTGAAGATTCGTCTGAGCTTGTCTGCCCATAGATGGGGATAAACTGATTTAGCATTTTAGTAAGGATTGTCGATATTCAGTTAATTATATCAAATATAAGGACCAAAAGTGCAGAATTTGATATGGTAGGCTTGTGTTGATTGTCTTCCAAGCCAGGCGAAGAGGAATGCATTTAATTTGTCCGATTTTTGTGTTTACTGTGACGAAGAGAATGGGGATTTGGTGCACACTTCTTTTAATCGCAGGTTAAGTGAGTAATTACATTCCCTATATATGTTGTAAAATGGGAAAACCCTGTTGTGAAACTAAATAACGTGAGAAAGGCAATGTTGTTTGCTTTTAGTAAAAAACTTGAGAAAGTGTTTATTTTGGAAGAAGAGGTGAGAGCTTTTTAATTTTCTAATTGGTTTGAGATTAATGTCAGTTGGCAACGAGCTGAGCTGGCTCTATGTTGACTAAGTAGACACGGTCCAACCCACCGGGTGCTCATAAGCAACAAATAACCACATAGTGACAAGAGATGATGAGCTGACCTGGTTGACTTTTTAGAGGCCCGGTTGTTGCTGGAGAACGAGCTGAGCTCCAAGATGCTGGGCTGGACTATGAAGCCTATAGCGTCCACGTGGATGTATAGCTAAAACGCGTGGTGTCCAACATGCTGCCAAGTGCTCCACTTACCCCTTCTTTTTCTATATTGTACTGCTCGTGAAAGAGTTTTTTTTTTTTTTTTTGGAAGGGGGCGCCAGTAAAGAAAATTAGGGTTTTTCTGCGTTTATGTAATACCAATTAGTGTGTATCGAGTTTGTTGATAAGATAACCGACCTGATAGATCGGTTATATATCTCTACCGTACTTAAAAGAGCCGAACTGATTAAGTTAGTGGGAGCAAGCGATCCTAGTTATACACGTGGGTGGTAATCAGATACACGTGGAGGCCGCCCGCCACTTGGACCAGACACGTGAAGTACATGCCCCGAAGTACTCCACTTAGCCATTTTTTCCTATAAATACCCCCACCATGTTGGTTAGGGGGGTTGGATAATTTTTACTTTTTACCTATTAATCTATTTAGACTAAAACCCCGAGCTACACGTCTTGTAATCGAAAAAGAAGGAAATAAAGAACAACAATCAAATATGACTTAATTGTTGAGTACGGCTTAATTCTAGCATAAATCGTTGTCAACAATTTGGCGCTAGAAGGAAGGCCCGTTAACAGCCGCAACGCTACCATGAGCAACAATCAGTCAATTGCAGCCAAGTCTCTCTCTTGAACAACGAGGGATGAAGACCCCCTCCCCGCTGATGAGCCGGCTGCCATTCCCAGTCCAATTCCGGCACCACCTGTGTCCCAACTTACGGTAGAAAAGATTCTTCAAATCATGCAATGCATGTAGCAGTAGCTAGATCAAATACAACAATGTCAAACCCAGAAGCGCGGAACAGCTGACCCGGAAGAGGTGCAATCTGCGCAACAGGGGTTTAAAGGAGAGGCTGGAAGGGATGCCAAGGCGGACACCCTGAAGCCTGATCGCATCCATGTTAATGAAAGCCCACACCCTTCCAAGGCGTACCAAACCGCGCTCCGAGGCAAAAACGCTGGTGAGCATTCAAAGTATCAAAGAATGGAGGCGTCGAGATCGGCCACGAAACAACCTCCATTCGAGCCAGCAGAGAAGGCTAACTGCTTAGTAAACTGAGAGGTTTCAAACCTCCCGATGCCAAGATCTCAGTTTAATGCACCCGCCTAAGCGTGCGAAGACCGAGCTATTGGAGATGAGACACCGCCTCGCCGAGCTAGAGAGGAAATATACAGAATCCCCCCAAGGCGGATACTCTGAGCGCAGACCTTCCCCCTTCTGTGTGGACATTCTGCAGACCCCTCTGTCGAAGTTGAAGTTGCCCAACATGCCACCATACACCGGGAAAACCGACCCTAACTCCCATTTAGACAAATTTATGTCATGAATGGAACTGTAAGGAGCTGGAGAGGCAGCTATGTGTAGGGCCTTCCCTACCACCCTCGAGGACATCCCTGCTAAATGGTTGAGGGAACTCCCTCAAAACTCGATCCGGAGTTGGGAAGAGCTATCATCTCAATTTTTGTCACAGTTTATGGGGGCAAAAATTAGAATAGCACCAAAAGAAAAACTGGTGACGGTGAAACAAGGAGCCACCGAGACTTTGAAGTCCTACTTGGACCGCTTTAACAAGCAAGTATTGGAAATAGAGAAGGTAACGGATGACACTCTGTTGATGACTGTCCTATCAGGATTGCAACACGAAAGCCGGTTCTGGTAGTCAGTCCATGAGGTCGGGCCCAAAAACTACCAGGAGTTCCTAAAAAGGGCTGAAAGATATATTAGCGCTGAGGATGCTACTGGCCAACCTGCCAATACGAAAATGATCCCCGATACAAGTGTAGGAAAGGAGAGTAATACTTTGTCAGATGCTTCAAAATCATTCCGGGATTCCGGAAAGAAGAAGGAACCCAGGTACTTAGAATGGGAAAAACAAATGGCCCAAGGACGGCAAACTTTTACCACCTTGACGGCCTCACCAGAAGAGATTTTCACACTAATATTTAGGGAAAACATCTTGCCGGAACCGAGACCGATGTGGACTCAATCCTCTCAATTAGACCAGGGCAAATACTGCCGGTATCACCGATCTGTCAGCCATGAAACCAATGATTGTCGCGATCTCAAAAGGGAATTGGAATGCCTCATCGAGAAAGGCTATTTGAAAAAATTCGCGGTACCTCCCAATCACGCTAATAAAGAACTCCCACCTGTAAC
>CAVNYN010235970.1:0-23899 GCA_963692815.1 Nyctanthes arbor-tristis
GGTATATTATTAAAGGAACAATAAATGCCATTTGAATGTAGAAATATGACTTTATAATTGGAACAAGAAGAAAAGGAAGGTGGCTTATATAAATGGGATGGAGGGAGTACTAAGAAAAGTGTAATTGAAATTTACCCTTCCAACTATATCAAATGAACTTTCTTAATTTATGTGGAAAGGTAATCATATCTTCAAGGATGGAGGGGAAAAGGTTATTAATAATTGTAACTTGTTAATCGGATTCTGGGGTGTTGTTCTTGTTTTGTGCCCCCCCCCCCAAACCCCCCCAAAAAATTAAAATCCTTGGTTCAGAATGCTGATTTTCATTACACTTTTTAGTTCTTATTACACTTCTTATTTCTTCGTTAATTGCCCACTTTTTTTTTTTTTTGGGGCTTAATCATGGAATCAGTGTATCGGACCTGTTGGACTATATAACCCCAGATGCAGAGATGAAAGCAAGAGATGCTCAAAAGAAGCAAGCTCGTGCAAAGGTCGAATTACCTAATTAATATGATTATTTAATATTTATTCCATATATTTCCATATTCATTCTCCTTTATGCTAATCAACTTTTTGTAATAAGAACTTCATCTTTGTTCATACAGCTGAAAGGAAAAGCAGGCCTTAATTTTGAGAAAGCAATGGATGACTATCAAAAGGATGAATTGCATTCACCAACCGAAACTGTTGTGGAGAACTCCAGTGATAAAGAGAACAGATTCGAGTTGGAGAACAAATCTGAGTCACAGTTCGTCGACTCTGCCAAAAAGAGTAATGATATACTTCTAGCGGACAGAATATTATTGGGTCAGAATGACGACTTTGTAAAAGAGGATATTTCTGAGGAAGGATGGCAAGAAGCTTTTCCTAAAGGTCGCTCCCTAGTAGGCCGCAAGCCCTCCGGTTCCAGGAGACCAAATCTGGCAAAATTGAACACCAACTTTTTGAATACATCTCATCCTTCTAAACACCGAAGCAAAACTGCTAATTTCACTTCTCCAAGAACAAATTCAAACGAGAATGCAGCCACTTCTGGACAAAACCCTCATGCTTCAAAGAAGTTCCTGAAGAGTGCTAGCTTCAGCCCTAAGTTAAACAACGTATCCAGGCCTCCCACTGGCAAAGAGAAGTCTACTGACCCAAAATCGGCACCAGCTACCCCAGCTTCTAACGAAGCCAGTAAAGCTAATTCTGTTATTGGTTCGGTCAGCATTCAAGCAGCTGGAAAGCTTTTCTCCTATAAGGAGGTTGCTTTAGCTCCACCAGGTACCATAGTTAAGGCTGTGGCAGAGCAGTTGCCCAAGGAGAAATCTACAGAAGAAACTTATCAAGAAAGCAAGGAGATAGCCGCCTCTGAAACATTCAAGAATAGCGAGGAAGTTCAAGCACAGAGAACAAGCGAAGAGAAAAATCCTCTGGAGTGTGTCAAGGAAATAGAGACAAGCATTGAGGAGAAAAAAGTAGGATATGGGAATTCACTCTTGGCAGAATCTTCACAAGAAGCAAGCACCGTAACTTCAACTATTGTTACAAAATCTGAAGCTGGTGTTGAAAGCACTGAAGGTGGCAGTGGACATGATTGGCCAAGAGAAGTTGGGAGTTCTGATTCTTTTAAGGGTTCAGATACTACCATATCCAAAGATGAAGTCATAGTTGGTAGCTGCACAGTAACTTCAACTAATGTTGAACCCCTCACTGCTCCAGAAAATAGCGGTCAGTTACAGGAGAAAGATTCCATTCCCAAAGACATCGTGGCAGATAAAGAGGGAAATCTCCATTTGTCAAATGAAAATGAAAATAATGGTTTATTACCAAATGAAGCAGAGAATCAATCTAATGGAAGTTCTAGTCCTTTGCCAACTGAGCCAGAAAAACAAAGTGATGCTGAGACTGGAAAGGAATCAGCCAAGAAACTCTCTGCAGCTGCTCCTCCATATAATCCATCCACATATTCAGTGTTTGGCACTGTTTCTGTGCCTAGCCATAACGAGCATGGAGGAATATTGCCACCACCTGTCAATATTGCTCCAGTTATTGCTGTCAATCCTGTTCGTAGAACATCAAATCAATCTGCGACAGCTAGAGTTCCATACGGTCCAAGGCTTGCAGGTGGTTATAATAGATCTGGAAATCGGGTTCCAAGGAACAAGCCTTTCCGCAATGGTGAATTCAATGGTGACCAGAGCCAGTTCAGCCCTCCGATCATAATGAATCCCCTTGCCGCGGAGTTTGTACCCGGCCAACCGTGGGTTCCAAATGGTTACCCAGTTGCTCCAGATGGTTATATGGCTCCTCCAAATGGTATTACTTTCTCCTCAAATGGATATCCTATATCTCTGAATGGCATAGCAACATTACCAAATGGCTACCCAGTATCCATGAATGGTATGCCGGATACTCAAAACGGGCTTCCAATATCTCCAGTGGGTTCAGTAGAGTCTTCATCAGTTGCAAGCGTTGAAGTTGCAGAAACAAATCAAAATGAAGCTGAAGCAGAGGGGAGTGTGGAGGATTCCTCCAGCACATTGACAGTCGTCGCTTTGCCAACATCACAAAACGTACAGGAAGAAGTTGGAATTGGTGAAGGAACCCATTCTGATCAATCTGGAGACAGTGAAGAATCACACTGTGAACCTGAAAAAACCCCTACTGAGAAAGGTGCAGCAGCTACTGATGTTGTGTCCCCAGCAAATAATGATAATAACATTGCTGTCGAGGAGAAGACAACCAAACGTTGGGGAGATTATAGTGATGGTGAAACTGAGGTTGTCGTTGAGGCAACAAGTTGAATACTATTTTTTACCCTTTGTGTTGTTTGTTGATCTTAGTGAAGGGTTCCTTGCGACATCAAAGCAAAGAGATGCACCTGGATTTGAGGTTCCAGGAAATTAATAGGAGTTCCATTTTTTCCCCCTCCTCTTGACAAATTTGGTACAGATCGAGTTAAACCCATATGATGCTGACTGCTCGATATGCTTCCATTGTGACATATAGCTAAGCTGAGATACGTATCATTATGTCACCATTTTGCAATGCAAGCAGCAGTTTGATCCTGAGAAGGTTGAACGGATCTTGTGTGAGTTTTAGCTTCTTTTGTTGTTTATGTTTAAAATTATGCGGTTTCTAGAGCAATCGTGTAAGAATCTTGGATGAAGTTCATCAGGAATTACACAAGCATAGTGCAGAAGATATACCATGACAGTTTAAAATTTGTTATTTTTGGTCACAAATTGTTGTCATAGACCAGTTTTGACATGTTTATCTAAATCATCTGATAATCAGCTTCCCATAGTTTAGCCTAGAATTGTTCGTAGAAAGCAGTCATCTTCATGGATTTTGCGTTTTGAGTTTCTTTTTCTTAGATGGCTTTTAAGTAATAAATCTTTAGGTTACTTTGATATTCTTTATGTGCTGTATACATACCGGTATAGATAGTGTTTACAACGTTGGATAATTATGGGGTCTTGTTGCCTGTTCATCTAAGCTTAGTTGAATTACTATGGATTATAATATCATTTTCATTGGTCAAAATTTAAAATGAGATACTTCTGTGACATACTTAGATACTATTATACTAAGGATAAAAGTGTTCTAGAAGCATAGCCAAAAGTACAATAAACTGCAAGCAGTCTCACTTACAAGTTACAACCCTGCTCTAACTCTAATCCAACAAATAATTAAACCTGATCTGATCTTACAATTCATAATTAAGGTTCAAAAGCTGCATTGGCCAGTCACATTCGACAATCGTGCAATAATTAATTAATATATGTTACTTCAATATTACAACACGAAAATTGGGTTTTGGGTTAGGCAGGTAAGCTCCGGCGCCATTCCATGATAACGAGGGTGGCGGCACAATGTGTAAGAGCTGCCGCAACGACGAAAAGGTGGAAAATCTGATGGCTGTGTCCTACAATGTCAAATGCACCAGGTTTCCATCTTTCTGGAATCCTGGTTACATAAAACACGGCTCCAATCGCATAGAGAAGTCCCATGGCTATCTCATACCCAAGTGCAACAAGTATTGGTGGGTGATCCCGGTGGAGGATCTTCCGATCTGTGAGCAGCCGGAATCACACCTGAAAATCCCATTGAGAGGAAGAGACCGGCCCTAAAGCGCCGGAAACGGCCACTGGACAGAGCAGGTGCAAGGAGAGTGATAACCACAAGAATTCCTATAGCTGTAATTGAGCTAAGGTATACAAGGCGCCAGTACGGTTGATTTAAGAATGCATAGTATATTGGAGCAAAGAATGAGCAGACAATCATCAGAGAAATGCCAGCATAGTCGAGGCGCCAAAAGAATAAGTAGAAACGCTGGGAATGGCAAGCGAAAAGATGGGAAATTGAGCTGAAGATCAAACAACTCATTGCCCCTCCTAAGAAAACAAACCAAGGCCATGTAGGAAGCCAATCCCAGTCCGCATTTGCGTGGAAGATTGATGGCTTGGTAATCTGTCCCATGTAAGAAGTCTGCAGGGCAAGTAACAAAAACAAAATTAGACACAATGTGCACATTGTCTTTCGGTACTCAACACTAATCTACATTCAACAATAGTCTAATTTCGTCCAGTCCAGCTTATGATCACTAATGATAGCGATGTCTTTAGAAATGAATAAACCACATTGCCATTTACTAAAACATAAAGTTACTGACTTTACTGCATCATCATATATTATAATTATCTTAAGTATATGCAATAAAATTAATCTTGGTAAGTGCAATACATATTTGTTTGATTCCTTTTTTTATGTTCATATATTCCGCATATGCAGTGAATCATGTGCCACATTCATTGCTTGCGAAATAGAGAATAGTTCATAATTGATTATTTTGTACATATAGGGGTTCACACTAATTTTCCTGAAACTCACACCTAACTTCACTTACTATTCACGCAATTCATATTTTCCGTAAAATCTCTAGTCACACTTTATCAAACAAGATGACATCTTAAAACGGACTTTATAGAACCTCTAATTATAATTATAATTCTAACGAAATTGACATAATCTTCATTTGTTTACTATATTAAATTATTATTATTCACACATTTCACAAAATCCCCGAAATCTCTAATCGCACGTTCTATGACGTCAAACACCCCAAAATTCTTGGGTGATTTCAGCATAAAATATCGAAAATGAAAAGAAAAAGAGAAAAAATATCTGCACATGGAGCGGGGCCGACGCTAACAAACCAGATTCCGAATTAAGCTCAACTTCCTAGAAACATGTGAGGATTTTGAGCCCACATCGGACAACCAAGTATACTTTTTTCCCAACTTTGTGAAGGGGTCAGCGAGCAGCCACAATTTATCAACACGGAAAAAGGTAAGAGAGAGATAACAGGACTCACGGAAAATAAAGAATCTGCACCGTTGAATGGGGTTAACGTCTTCACGTTCAAGTTCAACCACGCGTTTCTTCCCTCCCTGCGAATTCAATAAAAGTCAAAAATGGCAAAAGGCCCTTAAAACATCAAAGAAAATGACAAAAAAGTCCTTTGGCAGCACGGAGAATTACCCGATGAAACTTGCCATCACGTTCTGCAGAGTCATCTTCTCCGTTGAGCTCATCACCGTTAATCCAACAAATATAATGAAACCTAACAAATGCCTGAATGATAACCAGAGGATTCAATCAACAAAGATTTAATCAGGCTAGAATAATGAATCAAATATTCATGTATTCTGCTCAAAAGTTTGAGAATCGAGGAACCGAGTTAAAGATCAGATCTTAAATTGAAACAGAGGATTGGGATTTGGAAAAGGAAACTACAAAATCGAATAAACTTACGTCCAAACATTGAGAGTTTCGTTGTGCAGAGAGAAAAGACTAAGAACAACACGTTTCAAAGGCCATTCACATCGATAATAGTCTCTGATGAATTCGTTATCCTTCAAATACTCCGGCAATTCCTCATACTTTAACAGCCTTTTCCCATATTTTACCTTCTTCCCATCCATTTTCCGTTGATCTCCATTCACCGGCTGGCTCGGCACTGCAGAACCGCTTCTCGCGCCTCTTTTCTTCATCTCAATATATCGATACTCCGCTCGGGAAAAGAAATTCCCGGTAATATTAATATAATTCAATTAGCTCTATCTGTTCCGGCGAAAATCTCACCAGAATCTCTATCTTCTTCGGCGATCCTGCATATGTAGCTATATATACTTGCGCATATATACAGCTAATATAAAATTTCTACATTCTATGTATAAATAATTTTTTCGTTTATCTAACTGTTACCAAGAATGGAGCTCTGAACGTTGCCGCGGAGAATTTATAACCGGCGGCGAATATTGTGTGACGGCTTCCTCTTCGTTTCTACTTTTCAATTTGCGCGAATAATTGTTATTATTCGGTCTGGATGAGACATATTGTCCACTTATAAAATTGAAAATGACTTAGAGACTACTTTTGACTTTGTACCAGAGCACATAGTCCAATTATATGCCCCTGACTAATGATACTTATAAATATAAGAGGTACAAAAGTTGTAATGTCTTTTACTCTATTTTTGTTTTTTAAATCACATTTTTTTTTAGAGGTATGTAGAGGTTTTTTACACCTTGTGTATGTAAAAATAGCAGTATTCTATGCCTCTACTATTGGTGGCACTACATTCTCCCTCCTCATTAGTCTATCTAAGTTGTTTGATAATATGTCAGAGGTAGTCATCAGATCATTATTCATTATATTGCCTACTCAAATGTCATTTCAATTAATTAATTGTAAAGATTAATATTACATAACACTAGCGTTTCACGTCCACTAAAGATCAATCATTAAGAATAACGTTTAAACGCGCTTTTTAGATTATAGGTTATATTTCTATTGAGTACATCTTAGAGCATTCCCAATGTTGGGGTGAAAAGCCCTAAATATGGGTTTTTCACCTTTGTTCAACTTCCACCAAATAATGTAAAGATGAATAATCTTACTTTTGGATTTTTCCCCTCTATAACCAAATAATGTTGGTAGGACCAAGGGGTTAGCCAAGTTAATAAGGGCTTAACATATTACCGGGAGGTCCCGAGTTCGAGTCTTACCATCCCCTTCCCTCCATCCCCCTTGTTAAAAAAAAAAAAAAAAAAACAAATAATGTTGGTTGGAATGTAGGGAAATAATGACCTTTTTAGGGAGAAAATGTAAAAGATGGACCAAATTTGACCCCGTTTTTATAGAATCCACCCTTCATATAAGAACACCCCCACCCCATGAGATTTTCCTTTCTCTTTTCAAACAGCCTTTTTTCCCATTTGATTTTTTCACATTGGGTTTTTTCTCTTTAGGTTTTTCACCCACATTAAAAATGTTTTTACGTAGTGCTGCATAACATTAGTTGCATCTCTAATGACATATTGTGATGAACCGATTTCTGATAAGCAATTTTTTTTTCCTTTTTTTAGGATGTGTTGTTAAGAAGTGGAGAAAAAGTAATGAGCTTGTGTGAAAAATTATTATATGCCATCGAACGGTGGATTTAGCACAATGTGGTATGCATACAACAATATATTAATTGGCAGTGGCAGAACTAGGCGCTACTAAAAGAGTAGACCGAAAGAATGAGCCATATAGTACACATAATTAAATTACCCTTTATATATAATTTTTTTTAACAAGATTTAAAAAAAAATCCCCAATTTATGGGGGCGTCCCCCGCCCCCAACCCAAAAAAAAAAAAACACATAACACACAGACAAAGCTACTCCACTGTTAATCGGCTCCCTAAATACACGAAAGAAAGAAAAAATTGGGGTAAAATATCACGAGTACTGTGGGCACGAGGGATACTGGTAATTTTACCAAATTTCACCAAAAGTTAATTTGAATTTAGAGAATGTAGAAGCCTAGAAGGTGATGGGAGAGGAATAGGCAATTAGGGACCATTTGGATTTTAAAACACAAAAAGCGAACTAACTTTATGAAAGTCTTTTGCTAGCACTTGTTGGAATGTTCTTTAGAGCATCTCCAATGCACAAGTGCATTGGAGCATGTGTGGCAAGAAAATAGACCTGGTCTTCTTTCACGTGGCATGTAGTCTAGAGAATTGACAGACCTTCCCCTTCTAACACTCTCCAATGCAGCCGCTTGGTTGCTCCATCCGAAAAGGGAAAATGGGGGCAAAAAAAATCAGAATACAAAAATTGAAAATTTTCGGTGACTGCTCTTTCTGATCTCCTCCTTTGAGAATGTCCTCGACGTTCCGATCCAATTCCGACAAGTATTCCTGCCCGGATCTCCACACATTCCCACTCCGATCCTTGGACTTTGATTTCAAATTAGAATCACATCCACTGTGATTTTCGGGCTAAAAAATTTCATTATTTCCAATTCCGATCTCCATAAAAAATGATGGAAGCATAAAGATGGTTTCGGTGAAGATACAAGAAAAATGCAGAAATGCTGAAGAAACCAGAAGAAATGGAGAGAAATAAAGCCAAGAAACTGCATGTATATGTGTATCTATAGAGAGATGAAGAGAACAAAGAAGACGGGTCAGTGGTGCAGGCTTGAAGACTAGTGAGACGTGATAGAAGAGAGGAAAGAGACAATAAACAATGTTAAAATTGAGGGTCTCACCCAGGGTCTCAAACCAGACCCTCTCCACGACCCAGTCTTCTTTTTTTCTTGCCAACTCAGTAGTACCTGGTTCCATTTCAGTGTGCACTGGAGAAGGGATTTTGGCCAAAAAAATGCATTTGGTTAGGTGGACTAGACTTTCACCCCAATCCATCCAAGCATGGGAGATGCTCTTACGAGCTACGATATTATGGCCACCACCTCAATTTTGTCTCCCGCTATTTGTTTACTTTGTTATATATTTGTTTTTTTTAATTCAACTTACTTTATTATTAAGGATTATGATTACATTCTTATATTCTTTTCAAAGTTGAAGAGAATTTTGGGATAGAAAATGTTGATTTAAATGCATTCAAACCTAAAGTGTTTCAATTTTTATTTTGGAGTTTTGAATGCATTTTCTATATTATATTTTTGGTTGAATTTAAGAAAAATATTAGCTCATTTTCCTTGTTTTCAACTTTTCACTTTTTTACACTAAAAGCAATTTGAATGACAAAATGTCGTTTTATTTATTTATTTTTTCTTACAAATTTTTTCTTTTTTTAATTAAATTAAATAAACATACAAAAATAAACAAGTTTTGTGTTTTCATCCAAATTCAAGTAACATTCTCGCTACCCTCTCTCCCCATTTATAATTAAAAAAAAAAAAAAACGCCATAGTCGACCTGATTATAAATTTTCCCCAGATAAAAAGCGTGGCCACAAGTCATAAACAGTTAGATTAATTAATGTTAATAATCTTGTCTTGCACAAGAATATTAAAATCAGAGATTGCAAAAAAAGAATATTAAAATCAAAGGTCGGTATTTGATTAATTTTGTTGAACTGTCTATCAACTTCCAAATTTCACGTTACTCTCTCTTCTTTTTTTAGTAGACCCACACAGTGTATTTTGAGGCCCAACTACATATTTTTGGGCCAGATTCTTTTAGAGGAAATTAGGCCCTGTACCATAACTTTTGGGATATTTACGGGTGTGTTACGTAATTGTAGATTTAGACGAAGTAGTTAGTTTTTTTGGCCTACTTTATATTGCTTTTTTGTTTTTTGTTTTTTTATTGTTGTTTTCTAATAAGTTTATGTATTCCACGATCAAGGCCACATATGGGCCACCAAATAATAATGAGGGGAAATTTTACTTATACATTAGTTTCCAAAGGAAATCCTATATATACTTACTAAACTTTATATATTTCAAAAATACTATATTATTCATGTAACAAGGTATGTTATTTTTGTTAACATTTTTCTTATTGTTTCTTTTAAATAAATATTTTTTTAATACCCCTTCCCCCCACCACCCCCACCCCAGCTGGTGACTGGCCACCGGCGACTGACCAGATTCCGGCGACCCGCCGGCCAGAATTTTTTAAATTTATTTTCTTATTTTTTACCTTTCTATTTCCTTTTTCCTTTCTTATTTCTCTTTCTTCTTTCTTTTCTCTCTTCTCCTTTTTTTTTTTTTTACATTTTTTCTTTTCTACTTTTTTTTTTCAATTCATAAATTACAAATTGTTATTCATTTTAATTCATGTAATAAAGGATGTTACAATATTTTAAATTCATGTAACATAAAATGCTACAGACATAACAAACCTTACACAAATAACAAATATTATTACACACATAGCAAACATTATTACACAATAACCTTGAAAAATTAACCAAAAAAAATTGAGAACTGGAGTATGTTACACTTTTTAATTCACATAACATAAATGGTTAACATGTAATATAGGTTATTGTACGAGTAACATGTCTTATTTCTTACATAACATAGCTTATTATACAGATAACAAATTTTGTTAAACTAGTAACAACATAAATGGTTACATACATAACATAGCTTACTACACATTTGATACCTTGTTACACACGTAACGAATCATGTAATTAACATAACATATATTGGTACACAGATAGCACAGATTGTTACACTCATAACAAAAATTGTTTAATAACATAGGTTGATACACATTTTGATACACATATAACATAACACGTTCCATACACAATAAAACTTGTAACAAACATAACATAGATTGTCATACAAAAACATTGTTAGACCTATAACACGTATTATTTAATAACATAGAATGTTCAAACATAACAAAATTTGCTACGCATGTAACAAGCCTTGTTATACGCATAAACTAACCTTGTAACCCAAATAACATAAATTGTTACATACATAGCAAATATTATTACACCTATAACACAAATTATTTAACATGTAGCACATTTTGTTAAAAAAATTATTACAAAAACATTACAAATTAAGTGAAACATTAAGAAATATGGCTGGTGGAACATGAAAAATGAAAAGAAGAAAATAAATAATTGAAAAGAAAAAGAAACATAAAGAAAAAAGCAAAAAAAAAAAAAAAAAGATTCCGGCAAGGTTGCCGGAAAAAAGAAAAGGAAAACGAGGGGAAAAAACCCAAACAAAATGCCGGATTCCGGTGACCAAATCCAGTCGCCTCTGCCCAGCAGCCGGCGATAGGTCGACCGACAGCTAGCTGGGGGTAGGGGTGGGGTGTTGAGACGGTGGGTGGGGTTAAAGAATAAAAGTTAATTAAAAATTAAATCCAGTGAAAATAAAAGAACCAATTATTTTTCAATTTTTGAAGTACACTAAGTAGATTTGGAAAAAAGATTAAAACCCAAGTATATGGTGCAAATACCCTTAATAATGGATGGAATTACATTTTTTTTAAATACAAGGGGAAGAAAGGAGAAGGCATGTATGGTTCGAACTCATAATTTCATGCTCGAAATGTGAGAACTTAACAATTACAGCACTTGTTCAAACTACTAGTTCATGCGTTTCTTATACCTTCATGTTTAATGGTAAGGAAAATTCTAATTGGACAAAAGAAGATACAAAAAAGGTGACAAAATTGACATGTCTTATAAGTTATTAGTGTTGATAGAAAAGTAATGTAATGTGTTGAAAAACAAAATTGTGCCACGTGTCAGTTTTGTTAGAATTTTTGTATGTGCTTTTGTTCAACTAACACAACTTTTAATGGTAATTGCATCTGTGTAGGGTGTCAATCTTTCACGTTGGCATTTTACTTGATTATAATGAAAATTCATTGTAACTGGTTTCTAACTAAACCACGCTGCATTAGTTATAACAAGAGAAGAGATGTTTTATTAATATTTACGTTATTTTTAACTTTGACGTGCCCCGAGCAAATTAATTTGGGATGACAAGAGCATGACGCGAAACTTTCTCATTTTGTTGTTTGTTGGTACAACGATTAAGCGGCTTTGTTTTATTGCATGTCGGTCATAATTTCTAATTTGCCACATCGAACTTACCTCTTGCCTTACACTAGTGAATGCCGTTATTTGTAGGAAATTTTTCAGACAATATTTTACAAAATGCGTAAATTCACCTTCTTATCTTTAAATTATTTTTCCCTAATTACACAATATATAGAGATAAGTTTGTGAATTTACCCATATTTTATAAAAGATTACCTGGACGATTACCTATAAATAGTATTTTCCTACACTAATGTTTTGTACATTATGGTGATAGATTTCCGATATTCATGAGTCCAACCAATTATCTTTTAATGAAACGACTCGAGCTCCATTAAGGAGCATGTTTAGTTATAAAAACACAAGAACTCATATATGATTTCTCACTTTTTTATAACTAATTAACTACACGGACTTCTTGACAAAAGTTGACATTGTTTCCTTAGAAAATTTCTCCTTTACCCTATTACTCAATTATATAAGTTAGAAATGAAGTCCCACTATTCCTCTCAGAAAAAAAATAGGTTCCCACTATTTGTTGGGAAGTTTTTACAAAATAAGGTAAATTTATCATTTTACCCATAAATTATTTTTTCCTAATTACATGGAACACAACACAAGATTAAAATGGTAAAATCACCCTATATTTGATAAAAGAATTTGTAAGAATTTCCCTAAAAGGATCATTTTCCCTAGTAGAAAGTAAAGAGAGAGAAGACCATGAAACTGTGCACATTATTATGAGAACCAAAATTCTGTATCTATAGTAATAATTTATTTACAACAATTCTCTTTCTGATTCAACAAAATTTAAGTTCAAACGCACCTCAACAAGATAAATAACAATTAGCTAGATTAGTAATGTGAAGACTTAAGACCTATTTACATATTCAATTTTTTTTTTTTTGGTGGGAAAATATCTTAAAAGTAGATAAAAAGGAATTGTAATAGCAATTACTACATATTGGATATTCATGTGAACATGTGATCACGTCTCTTTTAATACATCCAAAGTGAGTTTGATTAGGTGGCCAATATTTGTGAAGGATGAGAGGAAGTTGATTGTTTAATTATCTGGTCACTAACAAAATAATTAGGTGGCCTGCTAGCCTTATTAACCTGTGTCTTTGTCAATAGATCAACTAAAGAAAATGAAAGAAATTTCCGAGAAAATTAGCTAACCAATGAATGCCTAAAACTAAAAATGCCATGGAAATTGGAAGGAGTTGATTTTCGTAGTTTTCACAGAAATATTTATATGATAAATAAAACATGGAAAAAAAAATCCTAAGAGTTTATAGTAGTTGCCCTTATTAGTTGTATCTATAATATACAACTAGAGTTCACAAAATTTTACATATACTCGATCTAGTCATGAGATAATTATGTTTTCCACTTAATTTTCTCTATAAGTATAATATGTTATATGTACAAGTGAGAAACGCATGTAACAAAATTGTGAGACACTACGGCAGAAAAATATTAATTTTAGAAGTCTGAAAAGAATTACTATGGATTAATATATATGAAATTTATACAAATTATCTAGAAGTTGGATAAAGGGATTAAAATATATTTATATATAAAATTTTAGAAAAGTAAAATTCAATGCAGTTGATCAAAAAATAAAATATATGATAATAGAATAAGAAAATACAAGTTAATTAGGACAAATAGAAGAAACCACAGGCTAGCCGATTTGGGCCGGCAAATATCCTTTCTTTTCCTAGAAGTTATGTTCCTTTATAAGCCCTTTCATTTGAAGACTTAGTCATATTCAAGCTCAATTTCATCATCATTTCATGGCCAAGTTATCACAGAACCATCCTGCTAAAAACAGTTCAAAGAACGTTGCCAAAACTGTATCAATTCCCAAAACGAAGATGAAACGTACTAGGAAAACTATACCACGAGACTCCCCGCCTCAACGTAGCTCAATTTATCGTGGTGTTACAAGGTACGTAGAGAATATTAGAACATGAATAACAAGTGTCTGTTTTGAATTAATTTGAACGAACTTTCTCTGAAACTTTTATTCTGCAATCACTTAATTAATTACATATGATTCTATTGTAATCCAACTACTCGATTTATATATGATTGGTGACAAAATTTGTTTATAGGCATCGATGGACGGGGAGATATGAAGCACATTTATGGGATAAGAATTGTTGGAACGAATCACAAACCAAGAAAGGAAGACAAGGTTTTTTGCAGTAACTTGATCTTTTCTTGTACTTTTGCATGTTGTTTCTTTGATCATAATTTCTTAATAAAGTTATGCATAATTATATTGACCAATTTTATTCCTTTTTGCTGGTGTAATTTGGTGGCATTTCAATGGAAAACACAGTCTATCTAGGTATGTTCTAAATCTTTTCAATTTCTCCGTGTCTCTTTTTTTTTTCTTTCAAATTAATTTCTTTATTCCTTCTAAAACGTGTAAAGCACGAAAAAAAATCAAAGATTTGTTTTACTTATTATTTTTTTTGGTGCTTTAACACACCTAAACGACGTTTTTTTTTTTTTTTGTGCTTCTTAAAACAATGATGTTCTCAGGTGCCTATGATGATGAAGAAGTAGCTGCACGTGCTTATGACTTGGCTGCACTCAAATATTGGGGTCAAGATACAATTCTTAATTTTCCAGTAATGATTTATTTTCTTATAAATTATCATTAAATTTGTTATTTATTTTCATGACCCTTAGAAAATTTGACCAACACAAAAATAAATAAAAAAGAAGCTACTTTGCACAATTTGCAGTTATCAATATATGAGAAAGAGTTGAAAGAAATGGAGGGTCGGTCCAGAGAAGAATATATTGGATCATTAAGAAGGTAAATTTTTTAATCAATATTCTTGACTTTATTATGTTCTAGAAAATGTTAATTTCATTCTTTATATATATTAAATAAATTATTACAGGAAAAGCAGTGGGTTTTCTCGGGGAGTCTCTAAATATAGAGGAGTCGCAAGGTAAATAAATCACGATTTTTTTTTTTTTAAGTTGTATTTTGAGTTAATATGGTATTTGTATTTTTTGAGACTTTTACTGTTGAATAAGATTGATACGCTTCGTCCCTCAATCATAATGTTACATCAAGTTTAACTTAATTAAAGATGTCAAAAATGTATATTTCTTTTGCTATTCTTCAAATTTGTAACATAGTTCGAGAATGCTACATTGTTTAATTTCTTGTCGTTATATATAGACATCATCATAATGGAAGATGGGAAGCTCGAATTGGCAGAGTTTCCGGAAACAAGTACCTCTATCTCGGGACTTATGGTAAGTGGTAACTTATACTTAGTCGCCCTTGATTTTGTATTATTATCATACAAAAAAATTAAATCATTTTATTTACATAACTTCACAAGGTTAACCATTCACAGTGGCGGAGTCACTTGAGGTCCTATATGTGGGTCCCTAAACCCCATTGAAATTCATTTTTCTTTTTTTCCATTTGAGTTTTTTTTTTAATATCAATTTTCTTAATGCGTGATTTGCTTAAACTAAAAAGGTTTAGATTGTTAAGTGACATGAATGAGAAATTTTGGTTGAGATTTAAATTTTGAAAGATCGGAAGAGACTAGTTACCAATGTTATTTAGAAATTTATTGTTTGAAGTAATTTTACGATTTTTTTATTCAAGTTATTTTATCAGTTTTGATCACTTGTCAGATGTCTAGCGAGATTATCCCACAAGATACACATGTGTGTGATAATTGGACAACCACATATGGACTCATATGTGAATTGTCTAATTATCACCCGCCACGTGTGTCTGGCGGGTGATCAATTTTAGTTATTTTATGAAGTTATGTGTAGTAAATATTATATATATATTTTATGAGAATGATAATGTTCTCACTAAGCAAAATTCCAAAGTGAATAAAATTCAATATTTATATTTTTTATTTATTCAAATGTTATAAATAATTATATTCAAATTGTGTCCCTCATTAAATAATCATCATGGCTATGTTACTATTAACCAATGCTAGTTTTCTTTTATCTGCATGATCTACGAAGCGTATATACCATTATATCATTGTATGATGATATAATTTATATATATATATATATATCTGGGTGTTTAATTATATATATATATATATATAATTACATATATAAACATATATGTATATAGACATAGTTTAGTAATAATTAGTTGTGACAGTTAACCAAACCAAACCTACAATAGACAGACATTTTGTCATCTTTTGGATTTTAGTACTCGTGTTTCTTAATTTTTCCAATGTATATCTGAATGACACCATCATAATTGTCATTTTGCAGCTACACAAGAAGAGGCTGCAGTTGCCTATGATATCGCAGCCATCGAATACCGTGGTCTAAATGCGGTGACAAATTTTGACCTCAGTCGTTACATAAAATGGTTAAAACCTAAAAATAACGACTCAAACGAAAGTTACAACCCTATTCTGGAAACTAATTCGTCACCAACATCAAACCATATTTCAAGTAGCATACCCTCAGTCGACCATCTGATCCAACCAACCTTAAACAACAATAATGCCACCTTATCTCAACCACGAACCACCGTTGCCACCTCAGCACTCGGGCTCTTGTTGCAGTCTTCCAAGTTTAAGGAAATGATGGAGATGACCATGGCTTCAGAGTACCCCGATACTCCACCAGAGTTGGATCCACCGCAAAGTAGCATTCCCGAAGACATAAAAACGCAATTCGAGTCAGAAGATTTGTATACCTATAGTATTCAAGGGGATGATTTTTTGGGGGAGCTCAACTCATTCATGCCTCCTATGGTTCACTTTGACTTAACGATGCTTGATGGAGATGATTTGGTTCTATAATCAAGATGACACTCTTAAAATTCATTTTTTCTTTTTCTGATATGAAGAAAATTATTTGTTATTCTTTTAATTGAATTCTTATCTTTTTTGTAGATATATTTGTAACAAAAACACGAGACACTAATATTTGTTACGACGCTCTTCCGATCTTATGATTTTATTTTCTTAATTTCCAAGACCTATGTTAGAAAGTCTGTCTTTTTTGTTTTTCTATTTTTCTCCCGTGGTGGATTGATGAGGCCGTGGAGTTGTAATAAAACTTGCTGGAGAGTGACTCGAGTAGTTGACCATGGGATTTACCTCGTCTATCTTTACATCTTTTTGACATGGTCCAATGTTGTGATGAAAAAAGTGTCAAGGTGAAGTTTTCAAGTTTTCCAAACCTAAACGCACTTAAGGAATTTCAAAACATAAAAAAAGATAAAAGAAAAAAAAATAATTTTAAAGCATAATTAAGTACCATAGTAAAGCTTCAAGTGGGTAATGGTGGGAGTAAGGTCGAAATATCTTCTGATTGGGTTCAAATTTGGGCCATCAGTTAGAGTTTGGATTTTTAGGGTTGGTGACCTAGCCCAATACAAGGGAAGATGCGTTTAACTCCCTGATTTATACTATAGGATTAGGAGATTAGCATGAGGATGTCATCAATTTTCTCTCAATTCTTTCTTCTCTTTCCTACATTTTTCTCTCAGTTGTCCTCTACATGATTCTTCACACTTTCACAACTAGATGGTGTCAAGGATGTTGTAGAGAAAAAATGTAAAATAAAGAGTGAAAAGGGTAAGAAAGAAGAAATATATAAAATTTTCAAGATAGCTGAAATGCAATATTGATGCGGCATTATTCTAGGATGTGGTAGTCGTGGGACTTGGGCTGATTCTTCGAGATGAGAATGGGGAATTTACGTTGTGCAGATTGCAACATTTTGAAGCTAGATATGAGGTGAAGGTGACGGACGGCATGGGTGTTATCCTTAGGCCTTTCTAATGTCATCGTTGAGCTGGATTCCAAGGTGGTGGTTGAGGTGTTGGCAAAGGAGGAGGATTTCTCAGAGTTTTGGCTCATTATCCACAATTGCAGGGACTTATTGAAGGGGAACAACGGCTTTAAGGTGCAACATATTAGTCGCAGAGCCAACAAAGCGGCACACACCTTAGCTCATAAGGTCCCTTGATTTTTGCAATCCATGTGTCTTGAATAGTCTTCCCCCTAGTTGTCTCCTATCCTTGAGTAAGATATTTCAATTAACGAGAATTAAATCTTATCCTTCCAAAAAAAAAAAAAAAAAAAGAAGAAGAAGAAGAAGAAGAAAGCTCAACAAAAATGTGCTACCCCATGCACAAAGATAGCTCATTTCTATTTTCATAGAGATTAAGAAATTTTTATTTTATTTTTTTATACAATAGGGAGATATGGAAGGGAAAATATGAAAAGGGTATGTGTGGTTTGAACTCGAGATCTTCTGCTTAGAACGTGAGAATTTAATCGCTGCAGTAATTGCTCAAAGCCTCGGACCATAATGAAATTTTATTTAATAGTACTGGAAAAGCAAAGTTAAGATCATTTTCCAACTATAATATTACTTCATCCCACAAAAAAGTAGACTTGCATTCATTTTCCGTCTGTCTCCAAATATATACCACTTTCAAAAATATAGTTAGAATACTAAGTGCAAATTTTGTATTTCCAACCACATTATAAATCACATTTCTGAAGGGCCTATTTTTGTAGGACGAAGGAAATAGTAGAAACGTTAAATTTTACTTGTATTTTTACATATATACCATTGTGTTTTACTAATTGTTTGAAAATACTTTCAATGCATAAGTAATTGATGTGAAGTAATAATAATACATTCATTAGAGGCATGTATAGAAATGAAAATTTGAAGATATGTTCAATATAGTAAATGAATTATCTTTTTAAGACAAACGGAAATAATATATTGAACTATTTTTATGGGGCGGAAAGAGTATAAAATAAAAATCTAAAGTAGAATGTTAATAGTATATTGAACTATTTTCACAATTAACACTTCAGACATTTAAAAACTTTTGTGCACAATAATTTGCGCGTTTGGAGAAACAAGAGAGATGATGAATATGGTTAAATTGTGGAGATTTGTGCAGTACAATTATGCAGTGGTATATGCATAAATCTCCCCAATGCAAATTCAAATAAAAAATTATAGGGAGACATGAAAAATAGACATTAATATGTGAAATTCTTATGTGACACACTTGTATTAAATAATTAAAAAGTAGACATGTAGTCATAATAAATATGTGCCACATAAAAATATTACCAATTAATATCACTTTTTACATGCCTCCTTATAATTTTTCAATTCAAATTACACACCCCTAATTACATTTCACTAATTAATTAATGTTCACTGTATCTGTGATTTGAATATATAAACACTGAATTCCCACGTCAACAAGCATTTATTACTTGCCTGGTGCTCTGTCCTTCATAGTCATATAAAAAATCGATTTATAGATTTAGGACATCCAATTTATTATTAAATTAAGTCTCGTGAACGCACACGTGAGTTATGTTTTTGCAATTTTGCTTTGAGTATTGAGTTTTTAGTAAATTTTTTGTGTTTTTAAACCAATCTAGTAAAAAGAAATTTAAGAAGGATGACCGATATAATGTTAAAGAACAAGCTTTAATTTCTTTTCTTTCTCTTTTTTCTTTTCGTTTTTTTTAATACAAGGGGAGATAAGAGAGAGGAGAGATACCTCCCACCCAGAACATGAACGTGAATACCTAACCGCTGTGTAATACTTGTTCGAATCTAATATTTGTTCAAAGCACTTTCTTATTTTCTTTTTTTCGTGTTAGTTGTACCAGTCATTGTTGTTCAACGAAAATTACACAGCTAAAATAATACTACATCCGTACTAAAAAATGGTCATATTCTCTCTTTCACATAAATTAAGAAAAGTTCCATTGGAAAAATAACTTTTAACATAATTTACCTATTATACCTTTTGATTTATTAATTATTCTACTTTAATAATTTTATTTTTTTGATAACTATGCTAGAGCATATAAGAGAATTAGTATTTCAACTACTTTTTAAAATAGAAACTGAACCATATTCTGAGATGTACGAAAAAGGAAAACTAGACCATCTTTTTAAGACGGAGGTAGTATTTCATTAATTCAAGGTCCATGATAAAGGATTTGAATACACAACTCAGTGGAAAATTAAAGCAAACATTAATGTGTATTTATTAAACACAAAGGTACATATATTGCACGTTTATTTTTACCAAATCAATAAAGAAAAATTACAAATGACACCTTCCATTATTAATAGACAAATTCGATTTCTTTTAACATAAATTGTTGTTATAAAACGTAGTTAAAAAGCTTGTGACTTTATAATCAATATATAGTAGAAAACACATATTTGTTCGACTACTGTACGAGCAATTTCCGCTGGTTGAAAATTAGGCAAAATGGTCTATTAAATTTCCGCTGGTTGAAAATTAGGCAAAATGGTCTATTGACATTTTAAGCCATCTTGATTTTTGAAGATCTTATCAAATTGGATACATTTATGAAAATATTTCGAATTTAGACCTTTCTGGGGGCAGTCTCGTAAATAAACCCGCCTTCCCGTTACAAGGATTCATTCGCATAAATTTTCATTCTTCCCGCTCAAATACCCTCTCCAGATTACAGCTCACTATTTTTCCAAATAACCTGACCTCACTTCCACCCCCACCCCACCCACCCCTACTCCCAGGGTACCCACCCACCCCGCCGCACCGTCGCATATATACGTAATGCGGCACACACTGTAACGGCTGCTTTCTCAGTCTATTCAGTAAAAATGCCTGCACTTGACAAGCTCCTGAATTCGTCGGCGTTCAGTCGCGCCGCTTCATGCCCTGAAGTGAAGTCTAATACAGGACAAGTTCAGGTGGAGGTGAACCCCAATCGTGATATGGAGCCGGCTGCGGAGCAGGATGCGGGTACTGGGTTGGGTGAATTGGAGGGTGTTGATAAAGAGGGAGTTGGAATTGACATGAATTTGAAGCCATGTGAACGGGGGAAGGATGCCATTGACTTGCCGAGCAGGAGAATTGAAGACGAGGACTCGGAATTTAGGAGTTCCCTGCCCTTGTTCAGTGAAGATACTAAAATGGTAATTTCGCTAGTGTTTGGTTCACAGAGTATATCTTAGGATTTTTTTTATTATTTTGTTTTATTTATTTATTTATTCAGTTGCGATGAATTGGGGTTTTGGTAACTCATATTTTTTTTGGGATTTTTATTTTTTATGATGTTGAGCTGGTTTTAATTTGTTCTTTTGTTAAGCTGCTTGTAACTAACCGTTCAGAAACAAATTTGGTTTCTTAATTCACTGATGTTTTCTGATTTTCATTTTGAAGTATTTACAATTGAAAAATTATTTTCTTTTTGTATTACGAATTTTGGTCCATGTTCTGTTATTGAATTCTCAAAAATATCAAGGATCAATGGTGTATTGTGGAATAGCTGAAACTGATAAATTTACTGGTTTAATTTTATGCTGCACGTTCCTTGAAGTGTTTAGTTTTTTCCTTCTTTTTTTTTCCTTTTTTTTTCCTCCCCACTTTTCCATCGCATAGGGCTCAGATGTCTGCATCCCACTTAAAAGTGTTTGGTTATTTTCTTTTTTTTTTTTTAGTATTTACTGTGTTTTGATTGGTGGCCACTCCAGAATTTTTTTTCGTGATTAGAATTCTTTCATCTTATTTTTCCAGAATCTCTGAAAGGTCTTTTCTATTATTCCTCTCCCTGGATGTAATAAAATGGTCTGATTATGATTAGTTTTTTTAATTAGATTATACACAGTATCTTGAAGTTCAGATTATGTATTTGGTGCAATTTGAGTTAAAAAATGGCGTTACCGTCTATAGAGTAAATAAAAAAAAAAAAGGAAAGAAACACACACACACGCGCGCGCACAAAAAACATGTTATGCATGAAATCCACGTCAATATAAAAACAAGACTTATTCTGAGTACCACATTTTTTGTATCATTGAAGAAAAGGATTGAAAGAATCATGGGAAACCTTGAATTAATTCTCCAAGGCAGTATCTAGAAATTTCTTCTACCCTTTGCGTATTCAGTCCTATAAACTTTTGAAGCTTACTGTAAGTTTTTTAATTTTTTTATTTTTTTCTCTTATAAAAAATATTTCACCCTTTTATATGGTTGACTCAACATTCTAAAGGCTTTTACCGGTCGCAGGTGATGTGTCTTGTTTGCCAGAACGTTATCTACGATGAGGAGATATTATGCTCTGTTCGTGGTTGCCGGACCTTTCACCCAAACTGTGCTAAAAAACTTGGATTTTCATCTTCAAAACAATTCAAGTGCCCTCTACATGTAAGTATGAGATGGTGCTTGATATCATTTAATTTCCTGGTACTTCTGCATCTGAATTAACTTACATTACTATATAAATATTGGGCTCATGGTGAGCTTAATAAGCCAATTTCTAAAGAAACCTATTGGAGAATTAGTCTGCCAGTACCTCATCTCAAGGAATTTCTGTCTTCTTAGAAAAACATTGCTAGCATTCATTCTTATTCCTGTCATTTATTAATTTATTTATTGTACTGGGAGCTGAGGTCAAGAAAGAACTGGCTTTGGCACTGTTATAGGACACAGAAGTGCAGGTCTCGGAAGATAAATTTTTTTATTTATGTTCACTTTTCCTTTTTCTCCCTCTTTTTTCTTTATTGGGTTTTCTGATATGGACATGGAGTAATGTTTAATACATTTATATACATTTATTCTCAGTTTCTGACTTTGCTTTGTCGTCTCTATCTATTGAATTTGATTTTTGTCATTTAGATAATGTTTAAAGGGTTTTGTTGAGAATATAATAAATAATGTAAATATGGCCCAAGCTATTAGCTTAAGCTTTTATATAAGTGACATCTTGTTATTGAACAGGCATGCTTTGTCTGCAAGCAAAAGAGCCATCTGTGGCGATGTATAAGATGCCCAAAGGCATTCCATAAAAAGTGTGCTCCATTTCCTGAGGATGTGATTTATTTCCCTGATCGACCACAGGAGGTCATCTGCTGGAGGCACCCTTCTGAACTGCATTTGGAGGAGCAAGTATGTTTCTTCTTTCAACAGCTTGATTCTAAATTTCTCTACACCATCCAGATTTTCTTTAACTTGTTTTGTGTTCCTGCACTCGTATGATATCATTCTTTGGTTCAGTAGTGGTGTGGCGCTCTCAATATTTTTTATGTTAATGTCAATTGATAGAAGTTTTGCTCACAAGCCTATTTGTAAACCAAAGTGACTATCAGAGCCAAGAAAACATCAGTATCTCAATTGAAACCTTCTCTCTTTAATCATGTCCGTTTTGTTGCTTGGTAGATTATATTTTGGTTGTCCGTCTTTCAGTGAAGCTGTTGATATGAAAGACTGTTTGGGGGATGACTAAGAATTCAAGGGTGGTGCTTCAAGTGATAGATATGAAACTTACATTTTGCATTGCCTGCTCATCCTTGTATTAGACTCTGTCAAAAGAAAGTTTTTTCCCCCCAAATAAATAATGTTGGATACAATAATATATATATATATGTGTGTATATATATATTGCTGGAGCTACATCTATATCATTTTAACTAAGTACTTAAGTTACTGCGTTATATTTGCATTTGAAACTACATTTTCTCCTTAAGGCACAAAAGAAGGAAGAAAGTCGCAAGTCTTAGATATAAGGTACAATTTAATTCTGCAGCAGCAATGTACTTTGTCAAGATATTAATTTCCTTTTCAAAAAAGAGAGTTAGACATCATACGAATGACTGAGATTAATGGAGCAGCTTAAATTTTCATCAATTGCTAGTCTCATCCCAATTTAATTCGCATATGAATGTGCTAAACTTCCTTCTTCTTCCTTTTTTTTTTATTTTTTTTTTTGGGTACAACCGCTAAATTTCCATTTTGAATAACAATAAACTTTAGTAGTTCATTTTCTGTTTTTGGTACTTCATATCTTACTCATTATTAGAACATTATTTTCTCTTTCTTCGTACTTCATAAATGGCTGATAAACCTGAGAATGCAAATGATCTGTGACACTGCAGTGAAGTCTGAAGGAAATTTTCTAGATATAGAAACTGTATTGTCTCAGCATCTAAGCAGTTTT
>CAVNYN010235972.1:0-11500 GCA_963692815.1 Nyctanthes arbor-tristis
AGCCATCCCTACAGAATATAAGGAAACTCATTAGAATATGAATCAGAAATTGCAAGGGTACACAAATTGAAAGCAGAACCTAGAAAGTAAATCAAATAACATAGCATGACCTTGCTAACAGTAACCATAAAAGCATTACATTTCAAATAGAGATAGATACATAAGCCAGCAAATAATAGGTCCATGCATGTCTATATTAAATATGTGGACAGAAGCATAAACAACGATCTTTTGAAATTAGCAGAATCACCTGCATTAGCCAAACAGCATCATCATCTCCGCTTTGCATGCCACTAAATATCGCAGCAGCTAACGACGAGATGTATTCAGGGTCATCCACTGGAGGTGTGTTCTCATCAAAAGTATCACTGGAAGATCATAAAATGCAATGGAATTAGCACTTTGGTTATAATGTTGAGAAAAAGGAAGTCGTACTGATTTAATGTGGCCCTGGCCAAGATCTTGATGAAAATAGATACTGGATGTAGAAAGTAATATTAAAACAATGTGAGATCTGGTTCACATGAGTATAATTCAAGGCTTGTAAAAAATGTGAAGTTAGAGGGTGTTGAGGACCAATTTTTATCTGCATAATCTACAAATAAATAGAAATGAGTAGTGAATAAATGTGCAGTTTCTGTGAGTCCCGTGAAATGTGTGGTTAAAAAGTAAATTTTACCAATCGTGTTCATAAACTAAACAATTCTAATAGCCAAGGAAATGCAATATAGATGGGGGTGGGGAAAGGATTGGTCAGAAAATGACCCTGAACATTAGTTAACTCTATCAAAATTAGTGAATGAAAATGGGCAATATTGCCTTTTGGAACATCGGAAGAGCGTCGAACAATATGGATTTCCTCTGCCATCAGATTATGCAAAAAATGGTCAGCAGTGGCATAGATAGGCATAGTTGCATGTTATATGATTGACCATTAGATGCCAATCTGCTTAAGAAAAAACACCAGTTAAACTAGCAATTTAACTTGATCTTCATTGTAAAATTTTAATTCAACCTACTTGTAAAAGAGAAAAAGGAACAAGTAAGCCAATTGGTACTTCAGGAACATGAAGTAAAAGCTTACCAGTTATATATGTGACTAGTCCTTCCATATTCTGCATGGTGAGGTATATAGGAATTTCAGAAGCAGTATAAACTTTTGAAAAGAACTAGAATTACAGCATGAATAATGTATTTGTATGCACGTTGATAGTGAGAAAATTGCATACCTGTCAATTGTTGCCTAATAAATGACTTCCCAATTTCAGTGAACAGGGGATCAGTTGCATCAAGAAGGTAGGTGCAGCACCACTTCGGGTCACTCCTTATGCTATTCCTGAAGGTCCAGAAAAGGACAAGATTTAGTTTATTGAACAGCTGTAACATTTCTCACTCTTTACTCTAAGCTCTAGAAAATTATTTCACTGTAACTATGGATATGATAGACCATTTCTAACAATTTAGGATCCAGAAAATTGTTTCACCATAGCCATGGATCTGATAGACAATTTGTAACAATTCTGCACAAAAATGCTTTAGTTATAAATCCATGAAACATGAACTACTTTTTACTTCCTAAAGAGGACGCACAAGCACAATAAAAATCATTGCCAGAAAAGCAGGCGATATAAGAGGTAAGGAATTAAAAGGAAGTAGAAGTAAATCGTAGCATACAATAGATGCAACAGCATTACCAGTTTCCTAGACGTGTAATCTTTGCTGATGGATAAACAAGCTTGAGAGCTGCTGGAACATTTCCAGAAAAGGCTGGAAGTACTGAAACATGCACCAAATCAAGACAACGTTGTACCCTAAAAAAATGTTAACAGTATTTATTCCTAAGCAGTTTCCAATATGTATTTTATTCTGTTCTCCAGTGTCTTCTCCCAGTGAGTTTGTTTGTCAAATAACGAATTTGGCGCCAATTGCCAATGCAGAAGCATTACATCATTTAGTGAAATCAATTAGGTGTGAGAAGTAAGCCAAAATTGAGATCATTGAAGGCTTCTCATACTTCCAGGGACCATATTTACAAATGTTGACACCTTGTGAATCCCTGAAAATTTGTATTCTTTCAAAGATCAGGACATTCCTCTAGAAGGAGGAGTTTGATGGAAATTTGTCTAGATTCTAGAGTGAATTGAACATAAGATTTAAATTTTATATATGAATCATCTTGAAAGTATCCAAGAAATATTTGTACCTGGATTCATCCCCAGTGCATACATTCTAGCAAGTATTTTCTTCTGCAGTGATAGTTGTTGATCTAACCAACTTTGTGGTAGTGGTCCGCCCCACCTGTGATTGAAATATCAATGAGAATTACTGATAGTTAGCAAAGGAACCCATGTTAACACTGTGCAATGGTTACATACTTGGAGGTACATTACATTTGATCCAGAAGCAGACGCCTTACATTTTTAAAAGTTATTTGGCAAAATGAACAAAGAACATAGTTGAAAACAATAAATTTAGTAGACCATGCAGACAAATGACATTGTTTTACATTGTATTCAACTTCAGAAATATTAAGTTAAGAAAATGAAAGTTATCCATGGTCTTGGCGTCCTGCACATTAAGAGGCAGGAATTTAACAAAAAAAGAAATAAAGGTAAGGGCAATCAGGATCTTCTTTGGGGCTTGAAATAAAAATAAGAGTCAATAAATTTCAGAAAGTTCACTTCCTCCCAACTATTCATATTCACAGCAACTAATGCATTAAATGACAGTGCCTTAAAATGTAGGATTTCTGGACCTCAAACAAAGCATATCAGTTCAATACACAAAGATATTAATAAAATGAGTATGCTTAGGAAGATAAGATAAAAAGATTGAAGAAAATGATAAATGGCTCTAGAAATAAATTTAAGACTCTACATTAGACTCCACAAGCTTACCCATGTATATTTCCCATACGTGACCATGCCAGAAATGCTGGACCTCCAAAGAAATCGTTCAAATTTGCAGCTGTTATGTTGAAGTTCTGCACAAGAAAAACATAAAATAGTCATAGTTAGGATAAAGAACAGAAAAAAAACTAGATGGTCCATCTGAAGCAAAACAATATAGGGATTATATTGGCCAAAAACATGTTAATGCTTGCGAAAATAGATGTCCAAACTACTAGAGCTGAAAGAGTAGCATATAAAAGGGGATACAGGAAGTACCTGGAAGACTTTCTGCCAAATCGCTTCTTGTCCCGTGAATGCCAATGGCAAGTTAATACCTTGGAGAGCCATCCAGTCGATTTCTTTCTCCCATCTTTCCCACTCCCACCAGGCAAATGTATCTTTTACAGCATATAATGAAATGTAAATTAGTAACATAAGGGTAAAGCAATATCTTTCCAGAGAAGGAATACACAGAAAGTGGAAAAGGAAAAAATTCCGGTGCTTACAACTAGATGTTACAGCATTCTGATAGTAGCTCCAAGGAGTGGGTCTCTTCATTACTAGCCCATAATCTTGAATGCGGGGCAGAGAGCCAGCCTTTGGTACTGAAGAGAGCTGCACCCCACCGGTTTTGCTCCATGATATATGTGCTCCACACCAATACTTCAGGTACCAGTGAAGACCAGATAAAAGTTCTACTCCAGTAGTTCCACTTATTCTGTGCAAAAGATAAGCATTAGAAAGTTTCCACACAAATCTTTTAGGTGATAAAATATTGAATGATGTGCAATGAATAAAAACTAGGCTTCTTGTACAGAATAAGAAATGGGCAATGATAGCTGTTAAATTTTCACTTAACCATCTTCAAACTTCCTAACACTACAACTTCAACAAGAAAACCACAGGTAACATTTCAAACTTGTTCAAGTATGTTCATATCTGTCAATCCTTAATACAAGAAGGACTTGTACGTACAAAATTTCAGGGGAACCACCTAGACGGATGGAAGGATAATTGGTTAATATGAAACAAGATGCCCCACCACAATGCTCCTGCACAAAAAGTGAAAAGTAACGGAAAGAAGAAGATAGCAATGTAAATTGCAAGAGGTAATCCTCAACACAAAAATGAAAGAAAATACAATTTACTCTATGAAAGGCTTCCTGCTCAATAGATCTGATGGCATAACCTCTAAAAGTGTGATTATATAGACAAACAACATAGAAAGTATAAACTCCTTGGTCAGAATAAATCACACTCTAAAATGCAGCAAAAGAAAAAATAAACAAAAAATGTGTTTTATCAGCTATAGATTATCTCTCCTGCTATGTTGATGGGTATGCAATAGATGTGTGATGCCACTACACACTTAAGGAACTATGTCATGACATATAAGCAAGTATTTCCAACTTAATTAGCCTACTGTAGATTTTCTAAGGAGGTATGTTCAATAAAGATAAGACATGGGAATATATACTTTCAGAAATTTTTATTAGTTCTTCAACGGTTTACTCATTCTAATGATTATACCAACCCAATGGAAGTTTTCTTGATTTAACTGATCATCTAAGTTATGAAGCTGCATTACATGGCACTATATGCACGTGCATTCAATTTTTATCTAAAACAATTTATTAGAGAATTAGAAACATCAATTGAACTTAATGGGGACATCTCTTCTTTAGCTAAGCTAAATGATCACTACTTTTTGAACTTAAGATAGACCAGAAATGCAAAAGCGATTACAAGCGAGTACCTTGGGGATGATCTTGAACTCAAAGCAAGAAAAATGGGAAGGAATCAGGCGACTGAGGGTTCCAGAAGCGGCCGCGACTTGTACAGAAGCCGGAGCTCTCTCGCCGTCCTGAATTTCAAGAAGACGCGAAATGTGCTCCACTCCAACAGTCGAACAGTCGGCCGCCCGCAATCCTGTCAACAGGAACAAGAACAAGAACATGCAAATGGCGATAATCGGATTGAGATTGAAATCAGAAGGAGGAGAAGCCATTGTTTGGAACTACGGAGATGGAAAGGAAAAGTGAAGTCGCTTATAAGAACAGCGGAACGGATTCCACCCATTATTGAGTGCGTTTATGGGGATGAAGACGACAAATTTGGAGGCCGGCAGAGAGTAGATAGAGATTCGTTGCGAGTTTTCGTACTTGGCGTGCAACTACTGGAGTTCAAGTTGCCCGACGTATTTCCTTCGGGCTGAGTCAGAGTGTCTATTCCGTTCGGGTCGGGTCATGTCGGGTCATCAGATACTTCCCTCCTTCTAGCTAGTTTTAAAGACACTTGTGTCTCCGGCGGTTTTTCAAACAAAAGGAGGGTTCTCCCACACACGGGGAGAACCGTCCTATGTGGTGCTGACATGGTAGGAGAACCAGCCTCACAGTCAAGTATAACCATCTGATGCAAGCAAATTAGCAGGGCCCACGCTTGAAATTTAAAACACAAAAACGAGGGAGCCCGACCCATCCTTCCCCGACCCAATAAACCCCACCACCAATTTCAGATTCTCTCCCTACACCCGCGAGAGGACCAAAAATCTGGCCGGCAACCCTCGATGGAAAAGCTTGAGCGTTGGACAAGTCAGAAGCGGCTCCGCGGCACCAACTGCCACCCAATTTTCAGCGCCACCTGCAGCCCCAATATCTGTATCGCGCTCTATTCAAACGAAGAAAAAACCCAGCTGAGCTTCACGACCAACCGGTGGCTTCAACCTCTGTGCTTACATGACCGAAGCCACTGTCATCAATGGCCCTAGCTTAAATGGCTTGTCCTTAGCCCTCGAAAAGCCCGGCTTCTTCATCATCGACTATAGCGTCTCCAAAAGAGTAAGTTTGAGGGAAAATAACTGTTTTTAGGCCTCTTTGTTTTTGTTAATCTTTCCCTGGCTTCTCATGTTTGAGTAATTATATCTGTATATATGTTTTATGGGTTTCCAAATTGATCAATTATTCTATTTTTATTTTATATATAAGGTTAAAAAATAAATAAATAAACAAATTTATACTTATTAGAACTATGCGATATAATTACTAGTTTTCTCTGTAGTTAGTAAAGGAAGGCTTGGAGGTGAATTTGAAAATACAGTGTGCCCAGCCAGTCAGAAGGAATTATCCATCAATATCTGTGGGGTGGGGATTTGATGCCTGGTAATGCATTCGTCTTTTGGCGTACTGAGTTGAGATTTTGTGGCCGGTTCTTGAGTTTCAGTTTGTGCGTTTTGGTTGCACATTAATACTGATAGTAGGTTAAGTAATGGTGTCCAATGTAATATTGATGGTAGACATTAATACTGACGGTAGGCTATATACCATCTCTATCTTTGTATTTGGATAATTATGATGATGAAGATGATGTGATGTTTGCATCATCAGAATGTTATTATTTTGTTGTCAACATGATATTCCGCCCCAACCTATTTATCCTTATTGACATAAATATGAATTGACAGTGTTGATATTTTTAGGTTCAATTTTAGGAATTTGTTGAAGTAAAATGCATGTGTCATCAACTGTCACTAAAATGAGACCTGATATTACAAGACTAAATAGAAGAATTGTAATATGGGTGGTCTTCTTTTGTTGTCTTGAAGTGTCCTTGATGTCTTGAAAACCTGAAGAAGTGTAACTTTTAAGGCTTTGAACCCATTGTCAATTGTGCCATTTGCCAACAATCATCGAGGCAAGTAGTAGTAGCAGCAGCAGTGGTAGTAGAATAAGAAGGAAAAAAACCAGAGATATTTCTTGAGGTTTATGAGAAAAATGCATGCCCTTCACTTTCATAGTTGTTTCTACAAAATCAAACAATTATCTTGTGGGTAAAAGAGAATACTGCACGTAAAAAAGGGTATACCAGGGAGAGGAGAAGTGGGAACATGCAATGTTTTAAAAACTTGTATTCTACTTTATATAATTAAATTTCATTCTTGTAAGTGGAAACATTCTAATGAATGATATCAGATAATAACTAGATATACAAAATTTTTATTTAAAAACTTCACTTTGTATGTGATGTGTTTTCACACTTAATTTTCTATTCATTTATGTTAACTGGAGAATTACTACTGACAACTTCTATTAACCACATTCAAAATATTCTTGCAGGGCTATGATGGAATCGACGTGAGTAAGTTTGTAGTAAAAAATGGTGGAGTTAGGAAAGGAGTGATCTTTTATGTACCCTCTCGATTTATTTTGTAGTGAATTAGAGGCAGTAATCTGTAGTTGGTTAATTTAGGTGGAGTGTTTAATGTCGGATATCCAACATCTGACAATGTATGTAAATGGATCTTGTAATTTATGGATAGAAATACTATGGTGTGTTTTGTATTTCGATTGCACCGTAAGAGAATCAACTCAGTTATTTGGCGCTTTTCAATTGATGTTGATGTTACTATTCAATAGACTTTTTTTTAGTTATTCCTGCTTTGCTTACGTGACATGATGATTGTTGACTGAATGTATCAAAGCGATTGAATGATAGAATGAATGTACAATATCTAACGTTTGCAAGATCTGTGTAACAGTTCTTCATTCTATCCAGTATATTTTTATCTTTTGCCTTTCACTTTCTTCCATCCCTTATTGATAATCGAAATGCCCATTATTGATGTCAACAGAAATTTCTTCTAAACAAGATTCTCTATTTGATTATTGTCATATTTTTCCCTATTATTAACAATAGTAGTGTTTTAAAAAGCACAAGTCGTGGAAAAGCATTGACCCAAAACTTCAAGCATTGTAAGCTTAAGCCCACATAAGCGGCGCCTTGGATTTAAAAAGCTTTTTTCATTTTCTTATTTTTTATTTTTAGAAGCAATATAAAATTGTTAGTTAATTGAAATTAATATATACTACTTATGTACAAAAACATAAATTGTAAATATATTAATTTAATAAATGACTTTTACTTTAATTTTATAATACAAAGTTCGTATTTTTTTCACATAAGTCATCCTTTACTTTTCTGTTTTGATATTTTGTTTTTCTTTCATTCTTTATTTCTTATATGGCAAATTACATTTTTCGAGATATTTTAGATATTCATATTAACTTTTTAATTTGAGAATAATTTTAATTAGATCTCAAACAGTAAAAATAAAAATAAAAGAGAAAAAAAGAAAAAAATTTTAAAAATGTGGCTTAATTCACGTCTTGGCGCGCTTTTCCCTACTTAGGCACGTTTTTTCCACACCTATGCCCGCCTAATCGCGCTTAATTTTGATTAATTGGTCAACACTTTGAGTTGACCAGCTTTTTTCACGCTTTTTGCCAAAGTGAAGCGTTTTACCCACGCTTCGCGCCTAGACGCCTTTTTTAGAAGGCTAAACAATAGTATATCAGTCTGCCACAATGTAATATAAGAACTTGATCAATTTTCTAAGTTACTTTCAAAATAAAACTGAAGCAGCATTTTAAAGCTGAGCACAAGCCAGTCAACACTAGTTACACTACTAAATACTGGTTTAGTCTTTCTCTTCTCTAAAATTTACAATTCTTCTACCAAAAAGCCTCTTCTATGTCTTCCCTACTCATCCCCTCCCGCAATCCCCAATTTCACAGAAACACCAACAAATTTTCGGTTTTAATTTTTTACAAAGAAGGCTTCAATTGTACATTGATAATGCGGACAACACTTGAGTTTACACAATCGTACGTAGATGAACACAATGTGCGTAACAAAGCCTTAAGATTTACACAAACTGCTTCTAGAGTTTCTTCATACATTCAAGGCATGAGGCCATACCTAGAGGCCAAGAAAGCCGATGCTGCTGGGGGAGGTTGACAGCGATGAGCTGGCTGATGAGGGACGCCTTCTTTTTCGGGGAGATCGGAAGCGCGTGGGAACTATGAAATTGGGCAGCGCGAGAGGGGAGCGGAGTTGGGCAGTGCGCCGGCGGCTTCAGACGACTCTTCTTCTGCGAGAATTGTTGTAGTGGTGAAGAGGCGTGCAGAGATGAATTTGGGAGTTTGGTTCCATTATTAGAGTAGGTGGGTGTTTTTGATATTCAGACAAAAAGTTTGTGGCAGGCCATTTGCAATTTTCAAAGAAACCAGCCTGGCACTATCTTCTCTCTCGTTTGGGCCATTACTGTGACATATGGGTAACCAAATCAGCCGTCCTCTCCATGTAAGAAAGGACGGTCCTTTTTGTAGAAAGATTCATATTTTTAGAGTCTCACTCTAACGTTATATGTGTCATACACTATGATACTACATAGTCATATAGCGTGTATATAATAATCATAATAAACTAAATATTTTTGTAGAGAAATGGATGGATAGATGGATGACAGTGTAATCCCTTTTTTTTTTTTTGGGTAACTATAATAAAGTATAATTAAGGGCAATTTTCCTTATACACCACTTGTTTTTTCCCCGCTTTAATTCTTCCTGATTACTAAAAACAATATACATTATTTGCAAAAAATATATATTAAATATAAGAAAATTAAGAAATTAACTAAAGATAGCAAAAAATAATTTGAGACAAACGAAAAAGGATGGCTAACTTTACGAAGAGCAGCAATTATCCTCCAAATCTATCCTTCATTACCAGTTACCTGACTTACACGGATATACAGTAATCTAGTCAAGAAAAATGAAAAGGTAAGAGTAGTGTAGAAAAATGTTATCTATACACATATCCCTATAGTTACTTAATGGTCTCATCTTCTTTAAAAATACAACTTTTGAGAGTTTACATGTAAATTAATAAGTGAGTGTAAAAATTTTGTACCCTTTATATATACAATTAGCATTCCTCAAGTGGTGTATGCATCCATTGAATATCGGGTCAATTATTATTGTAACTTGAAAAAGAATAAGAGAAGAGTCAATTTCTTAATTAACTAAACTGAAAGCTGTATTAAAAAAGTGAAAATTTTGTTTGCATTTGTTGTGTCGTAAGAATCGTTATATTTTATGATTACTGACATGTCCCCTTTTTTTCTTTCTTTTTTTTTTATAATAAATTGTCTTTAGCATAAATCAATCAACCTCCATATTTAGTTTTCAAAATTCCAAATCTACTTATCTCATTTTTTTTTCTAATTTTAGTTTTAATTCAATTAATATTGTTCATTTATTGTATTATTAGATTAAATTAGAATTATCACTCGTGCGTTGCATGAAAATAACAACAATAATCAATTTTAGCAATAACATATACAAATTAAAGTAATTAATCTCCATCAAATATAAATTAGAAATAAACAATGTAAAAAGTACAAATTAGTAATAATTTTTTTTTGAAATTCAAATTACTAATAATATAAATGATAAGATGCCCAATTTAATGTTCTTTGAAATTGTAAAACTTCATGAAATCTAAAATATTACCATCAGTTCTTTGTTTATTAATTCTAAATACCTATGTCTTCATAATATAATAGTTATTATAAAACTCAAGTTATTTGTAACAATTACAAAGTCTACAAAATCATGCATATGAAGAATATATACGAAAGTTAAATATACTCATTCGATCAAGAGAACAATACAAAACAACGAATTGACCATCCATTCAATTTAAAAATGATATCATTTTCAAAAAGAATAAAATATTAAATAAAAGAAAACTTTGTAGTTATCCTACTTTGACTTTGGCATAGTACATCACATTTACAATTGTCATAAATACTATCAACCCTTCAATATAACCAAACTCCCACATATTGCTGCAGCAAGATAATACAATTTACTAATCCAACATACATTTGTATCACATTTATTCATTGAACATCACACTGTTTATTTATTTATAATATATGTGACGTGATAAAATTATAAACTTAGCGGGAACTAACTGTGAAAAGTACTGAACTAAGATTTAAAAAAGTTATACACATCCAAAAAGCTTATTTTAAGTATATATCTGGTTTCACAGTGCTACTCAAGTTAATCTTCACAAAAGGTCTCCAACCTTTGGATTTAGAATCGGATAGGTCATCAATTTTTTTCACTCGCCTAGGTTCCTAACTTTTCATAGATACGCAGAATATGTCTTTTGTCACTATTCCCTTAACTTTTTATATAAAATGACGATTATGTCTTTTAGTCTTTAAATTTTAAAAACAAAATATTTAAAAATATTAAAAATAATAAAAAAAAAAGACAAAACGCCCACCCCACCCAACCCCTCCCCCTCCCCCTCCCCCTCCCCCAAGAGGGAGGCTGGAAGCGGTAGATAGGGGGTTGAAACGCCCCCCACCCCTAGGAATGGCAACGGGCGGGTCGGGGTCGGGGTCGGGGTCGGGTTTGGCCTTCTCCGTTCCCGCCCCGATCTCCGAGTGAGTCGGGGCGGGGCGGGGTCGGGGATAGGAAAATCTCCTACATTTGCCCTGATTTTTTTTTTTTTTTTTTTTGGTAAAATCCCTATATCCTAGTTACCCAATATCCCTTTAAAAAGACACATTTTTACCCTCTAACATTAAAAATTATAAAGATTCTAATTACTAACATTCAAAATTATAAGGATTCAATCACACAAAACACCAAATATTCTAAGTTCGAATTACAAGCAGAGTTCAAATCTTAAACATAACATTTCATCTTACCAAGGTTCCAACGAAAACAAATATAATGCAACACTCAATCATT
>CAVNYN010235978.1:0-20581 GCA_963692815.1 Nyctanthes arbor-tristis
ATACTTAACCATTTGTAGAGAAAGAAACTAAAATAATTAAAACATACTTGCTTCGTCACATCAATCCCTTCCTGAGCAACACCATAATCTAGTTCAGCTGCAAAAAGTCAGATAGGGTATCAGGTATGCTCAAAACATTAAAAAGACTACAGTAAACGGCAGTATATCCAAAGACTGATCAAAATGAAAACACTGTTTCTGAACCAGCAAAGGGAGAATGATGAAAGCTTTGAAGTTAATGTTACCTAATTCCTTCACATCTCTCTCTCTCTCTCTCTCTCTCTCTCTCTCTCTGTGTTGGGTGGGGGGGTTGTTATTTAGACAGAATTCAGAGTCACCATGAATGCTTCCTCAGGGGTGCACAATGAACAGGCCAGATGAACTATTTTTTTCCTTGTACATGCTCCTATGGGAAGCATAAACAAATCCTAATGCATTGCTCGTTGACAGTATCAGGAGTAACTGCATTCTTTTGAATGAAAAATGCCACTTCCTTTCAAATTGAATGTCGACGTTGATTCCATAAGGTTATATAGGTGAGAGTTAAATATATTTTGTATAACAATCAAATTTTGTCCTTTTGAGTTTTGAGCATCGGAAAAGTACTAGAGCAAGACTATCATGAAAAGGATGTTTGGTGGAAAGTAAATTAAAAATTTTCCATGATGACTAATAATTTTTTACATCTATGTAACACTAAATACAAATTAAGGTAGAAAAACGTATTCAACCTTTTTTTTTTTTTTTAAATTTTAAGCAAGGGGATTTATTAGTAAGTCGTCAGGTTTAGACTATACCAAAACAGCAGGAAGCCTCTTCCCTTTTCATGCAGTTTTCTGGGATCTTTTCATTATAACATAAGACGCTATCCATAGAAACGTGCTCATTTTCAGGTTCCACAAGCAAACGTTGAACTTCGGTTGTCCCCTCATCCAACGTCAAAGGTCCATCTTCCATGACCTGAAAAATAGTATAGATACACAAAAATTGCTCCCTTTAAGTGCCATGAATAAGAAAACTGTATATCCTATTCATATGAATGAACTGCTTCAAATATGTGAAAACAGAAACAAGAGGTGCAGAAAATAAACTGCAAAAGAATTACAGATGCAGGTATACAAGGAGAAAACTCATTGTATCTTCTGCATATTTCGCCGCTAAAAGGTCAACAGAAAAGAGACATATTTCACAGCTAAACTAATATATCCACTAAGATATAGTTTTAGCAATAGTTGAATACCATTCAACTAAGTACAATTATATTTGCTTAAAGAAGGAAAAGATAAGTAAAGATCGCCTAGGAAAAATTTCTTATACCTAAAGAAACCAAATACATATTTATTGCCACCCTAAAGACCCAAGATATTTGTACTCCCTAAAAAAGTTCAAGATTACTCAAGCGTGCTCCATATCAGCATTGATTCCATAAAGAAACAATTGAATTAGATTAAAACATCCTGGGTTCTTTTAGCAGCAGAATCATAAACAGAAGTATTATAGTTATGTGATCCAAGTTCTTACCGACTTCATCAATCTCTGACACATGCAGACATCTACTTGGATAGTTGTCATATATAATAAGCTCTCCCACTGTGTCTGTGTGTGTGTGTGTGTGAGAGAGAGAGAGAGAGAGAGCTACAGGTTCAAGCTGTACTTAAAACAAGAAACTGCCATAGTTGTCATCCCCCTCCTCCTCCAAGTCTCAATCTTGGCAAAGTTAACCCAAATTTTACAAAGGGCAAATAGTTATTTTCTGTAATGCATGCTCAATTTAGACAGCCTGCAAAATGTAATCTGATTGCCAAAAGAAAAATGAACTTTGGGTCATTACTTATCATTAGCAAGTATGCTACAAAGGATCTAATAAATTTTGGGCAAATCTATTGCTAGTCTTAGAATCGTGATTTTAAAGATAACTTTCAGGGTCTATCAGTATATGTATACTATTCTAAACAGTATAATCTATTCTAGTTCTAGATTTAAAATTGTATTTGCATTTCCATGATGGATTTTATGGCAAGGAGATCTTCCATAACAAAGTTGATTTTTTGCATTTACCAGCAAGTTCTTTACTTCTTTACAGAATTTAGTTCCAGATTGGATTTTAAGATAAGTTCTTGACTTGAGCAGCTTTCTAGATTACAAAAGTGCAAGAACAATGGCCAAATTCATTTTAAGTATTTCTCTGACAAATGATTATCAATTCGAATAAGGCTTAATTACAAAAATAGCCCCTAACCTTTGCCTTCGCTTCGCAAATGTCCCCCAACATTCTAATTTTGCACTGGACACCCCTAATGTTTGCTTATTCCTTCGGAGATGGCCCTTGCCGCCCAATTATGTCCAAATTCCACGTTAAAATGACGCACAGTCTACACAAGACTATTTCTAATTGTTTGGAAATTTTATTGGGTTTCCATTGTTGTGTTACGAGTTTTCGACATGTCTTGGATGTGAGCTAGGCTGAGCATTCTTTTTCTGGTTTGGGGTATTCTTTGCATGTTAAGGTTGTGACTATAGGAAATATTTTTAAATTTTTGTTGGGTATTTATTTTGTTGAGAAGTCGACTCACATGAATTATCCAAACACAGTACATTTGTTAAATAGGATAAATTGAGAAATTACTGGACGGATCCGACAAGTGAAAAACCTTCTACCCACGTTTCTGTTTATCCAAGATATCTTAAGCTCATTAAGATTTCCACACTTATAAAAACCATGCTGTGTTTTTTCCCCTTAATCTGAAAACCATGCTGCATTTCCTAGGAGAGAAGGTAGACTTTTCGGTTTTGGCGGGGAATAATAAACAATGAAATATCTTAATAACTTAATAAACACATATGCCTCTTGGAGGTGAGAAGATTGTGAGCAACGCATTACTTTAATAGCGAATTTGAATGGAATTGGATAGCAAGGGCCATGTCCAAAGGAATCAGCAAACGATAGGGGTGTTCAATGCAAAAATGAAAGGTTAGGGGCCATTTGTGAAGCGATGGCAAAGGTTAGGGGTTATTTGCGTAATTAAGCCATTCAAATAATGGTATTTTGTGTCAAGGTAAATTTTCATTAACTCTGTTAGTGCCAGCTTCAATCCTCCATCTGTTAAGTAAATTTCATACACACGTAATTTTATTTTAGATAACAAGATGACGAGAGATTTTCTAAAAATAAATTCTAGTGCATCCTCCGTACCATAACTTTAAAGTCACGTCATTGAAATTTAAAGAGAGCACAATCAAAGAAAATGCACAAAGACAATTGATGTTTTCAAATTAATCTATTAACTAGGTGTCGTTAAAAGAACAAAGCGAAAAAAATTCATCCTTGAGATCATAAATGTATGCACTTTCTATGCTCCAGCAATGATGTTTTTATAGTCGCCCAGAATGCAAATTGCATGCTTGAGGCTTCTTAGAATCTACAAGTCACATTAAGTAAACCTCTTTCACAAGAAAAATTAGCGATCTTATTTCAATGTCGCCAAACGAGAAAAAACAAAATGATATTACAGACTTGTAACTTAAAATAGGAATCCTCACTCATTAAAAGCACATCATCATCAATCAAGTATTGGGTTTTCAATTTGCAGCACCCTGAAGGTTCAAGTGCGGAAATGTTCTATTAAATTCGGTGGCAACATTTAGCAGCTAAAACAACCAAACCGATACCATTTCCAAACCACAAAATCCCAATTATTGACAAGAATATTCAAACAGTCTTGACATAAAATTCAAGAGTTTTTGCATTTTTCTTAGCGTGCAATTCCAAAGTGCATTCTTGAACTGATTAATTAATTCCATAATTCAGGAACTTTTAGCAAAAAGAAGATATCATGCGTTTCTACTTCAGACATTTTTCTCTCGAAATCCACTCTCTTTCTAAAAGAATAATGCTCGGTAGCTCACATCGATTGTCCAAACATACTGCATTAACATAACTATAAGAAATTTTTCCCACCCTTAAACTCCCCGAACCAGACAGCAGAGAAAATAAAATAAAAGAAAATAAAAAGGAATCAGAGAAGAAAGACATTAAACAAGCATTAAAAAATGAACATCATTATTTTATTATTAACAAAAAAAAATGTAATGTCCAGAAAAACACGAAATTAAACACAACAGCACAGGAAATAAAAGAACACGAACTTACTCAGGAATGAGAGAGAGAATAGACCTTAAATCTTCAAATTGACGACAATGCTAGAGAGTGAGAGGGGAGAATCTACACGAGAAAAAGCGAGGCGCAACAGAGACAGTGACGAGGAAGAAGTTTTACCGAGTATGGGATTGTGGGAAAGTAGGTACCGTACTACATTTATCGAGCGGAATCGAAATGGATATTAACAAGCTGTAATGAAATCTAAGTTTGGCGTCCGCCGTGGCGATGCGCAGTTATTTTGTGACGACGACGACGCTTTGATCCACTCACTTCACCTTCTCTGCTAAGTTTAGGTCAACGCAATTTTGACTCTTCCCGTTACTGATATTTTTTTAATCCTAATATATAAGCAGTAATTATTATTATTATTACCATATTTATTTTTCATTAATTTTTTGAAACTGTAGGCCCTACCGTCAATATAAATATGTAAATAAATTTCAATTCTACTCCCTCTATCCTATCATATTTATTATGAAGCCAACATACACCGAGTTGTGATCTCCTTTCAGATTTGTGATCTCCTCTCCTACATGGGGGGCTGCCAACCATGTGCCTCGGCCTAGGCACATGGGGCTGCGATTAGTCACCCGTCGGCAGCCAGACGAATGGGAGGAGATCATTTATGAACATACACTCCCTTTATGGAGCTTGAGTTCTAATGAAAAAAACGAAATGTGCGAAATTACGTAGGTTCCACATGTGATTTTATATATGTCATTTTTTCAATAGTGTTGGTTTTGTAACATGGAACCCAAGTTGACTACATAAAAAGACTGTTTATATAGACTCATTTAACTTTTTACAGATAAAGAATAAGGTTTGAGTGATGTTATTTATCTAGACTAGAGACCAGTCTCCAGTCTCTTAGCCACTACATTGGAGGATGACTTGATATACATAAATACATAAGATCCTTATTTATTTAATGTCTAATAAAAAGATGACAACTAGACTTTAAATTGGTCTTCAATCTAGATTAATGGCATTATTATTCATAAGGTTGGGAACATAAATTTTGTAAATCGTATTATTACCCTATTTAATTAGTATAATTTAAAATTAATAGTTATAATAAATAAGTATTAAATTAAATATGGCCAAATTAAAATAAAATAATGTAAGTTACACCTGTCAATAATTAAAACGTATATACACAGAAGTTTTTTTTAAATATAATACATTTAGAACATTCAGAAAAAAAGCCTATATATGTGTAACAGAGAGTATTCCACAACATACTCAATATAGAATTCCGCTATTTTATCTTGAGTCCCCTTTGAAATACTTCCCGAAAGTTTTCTTAAAAAACTTCTCATTTATGTAGTATGTATAGATATATGTTATGTGAATTTAAAATATACATGACATAATTTAAAATACACATAATATACATCTATACATACTACATGAGCGAGAAGTTTTTTAACACAACTTTCTGAAAGTTCTTGAAAAATTTCCCTCATAGCATATGATTGTCAAATTGTCTTACCAACTCGCTGACGTGTAAAAATAAAGGGGACATATGTGACAATAAATGGAGAGTGTGGGTCTTTTTTTTTTTTTGTGGGGGGTGGGGTGGGGGTTTAAAACACCTCTAACCTTTAGATCTATTTGCACTTTCGTCCCTAGACTTTCAATTCAGACCACCAAGACCCCTATCTGTCAAAAATAAGTGAAGTTCATCCAAAATTATATCTTTCGCAAATCAGCCGAATAGTCAATATTTTATTTTCAAAATAAATGTAGAATGACCAATTTTCCATTGAATAAGATAGTAAGTAAATGTTGGCTAACAATCAAACTAACGAAATGTATAAATTTTTTTGAATAAAACCCTTCTTTTTTTGAATAAAAGGTTAAACCTAACTCAAGCAAGCATGAAAGTCTAAATGAACTTAAATGTTAGGGACCTTTTCTATAATTTATCCTATTTTGTGATCAACACTTAAACAGAACAAAGCAAGGATGAAAGTAAAAATGAACTTTAAATGTTAGGGACCTTTTGTATAATTTATCCTGTCTTACGAAATTTTAGGGACTTTTGTGTAATTTATCCTGTTTTGCGATCAACACTAAACAGACCAGGTTAGCATATTATTATAACTTGTAAGTGAAATCATTTTTAGCTCAAACGCAATTACGTTGCTCAAAACAACTCTCACGAACACAAACGGCCCATGTTTCCTTTCTTAATTTTAGATATTTAAGATTTTTTTTGGGTAATTTTCACTCTAGGTCTCTGACCTTTCTATTTTGTATCAATTTTATCCTTGTTCCTTTTTTTTTTTTTTGGTCTTCTAAGTCTCAAATATTTTATTTATTATTATATTATGTCCCCAACATCACTTTTCATCCATGACTTTTCAATTTTCACCATTAACCCCTATCCAAAGGTATTATACCCTTGATTCTTTATTTCCATTATACATCCCCAAACTTTTTATTTTTATACAATTTTGTCCCCTCTATTTTTCTAGGCTCTTATGAACTCCAACTTTTCATTTTTTGCACTGTTATATCCTCGTTATCACTTTTCATAACTAACATTTTAATTTTTACTTTTAATATTATTAATTATTTAAATAAAAAAACAATACTAAATAAGAAGTTCACCCACTATAACTCACTCCAACACAACCTAATGACAACAGTTAAAAATAATGATAATAAAAAAACTTGATCTATAACGATCTCAATATATATCAAATTCGCATCGAAGAAAGTTATCGATCTAAGTATAAGCATGACGAATCGAATTTGATTTCTTGATATATCACAAATCATATGGCAGATATGACTTGGGTAAATCTACCCTAAAAAAATTAATTTTTGATTTATAAAAAATAAACATAGCTATAACACTTTATTCTAATTTCATTTCTTGCATCTCTTTGTGATTTTTACCATAATTTGCCCTGATTTATTATCCGTCTCAATATAATCTGATCCACAATTGTGGATCCAAACTAGAATTAGCGCATTAAGATTCAGTTTTATTTATGTGAATTGAAAGTGATTTTTTATCAACTCTAATTTATTTACACTACGTGATATGTAATAAATCAAAATACCCGATTTGATCAGTTACATCGACTATCGGATCAAAGACTTTTTTTCGCGAATTTGGTAACCATCAGATTTGTGTAGATCGAGTTCTTTTGTTATCACTACATGCTGAAATAGGTACAGTTCTTATTTTATATTGTTTTTTATTTTTTATTTTTATTTAAATAATTAAAAGTATAATGATAATTTTAATAGGAATTAAAATTAGTAATTGAAAGGTTTAGGTTGAAAAGTGTTATTAGGGACGTGGCGCGACACGACAACAAATGAAATGTTAGTAGTCTTATATACCCAAAAAAATAATAAAGATAACATTGTATAAAAATTGAATGGGACCTACAGTTGAAATAAAGAATTAAGGGCATAATAATTATATTAATAAGGGTTAATGGTGAAAATTGAAAAGTTAGAGACGAAAGGTGACATTGGAGATATAATACAATAATAAATAAAAAGTTGAGCGTCTACTAAGCCTAAAAAAATGAAGATAAAATTGATATAAAATTGAAAGATCGAAGACCTAGAGTGAGCCCATATTTTTTACTCAGAACACTCAATTGACCGTCTCAATTCTTTATGATCTCGTTATTCTAGTATTAAAATAACCGCATAATTAATAAAACAATGCGATTTCAAAAAATAAAATAACAAAATATCATCTAACATCATGGTTCTAGATGTGCACTTTTCATAACAAATACCAACGATCATTCTCAAAAGTTATTAGCAAAATTTGCAACTCACAAAAAGGTGAAAATCAACTTGTTCTGTAAAAGTCGTATTGAAAATGACTTAGCATTAGACATATGATATATCATATGGTGTTATACTTACGACCATACGACGTGTATCGGAACATGCCACATGATTGCGGTTTCCCATGTAACGTACTTAGCCATATGGTACCATATCGTGCTATATACATAGTGCTAGATCTCGACCTCAAGTCTTACCTACTCTTATTTGGCATGGTTAAAAGAACAAATAAAACTTTTTTAATAATTGAAATTTTTTACTCTTTTTGTTAGCCACACCGATCGATCGAAAGTATAATGCAATATCAAGAACCAAAAACTCACTGGCAAGTGAGAATTTAAGGGCACTGAAAATTGAGCTCCAAAGTGAAGGCAAAGGGACGAGATGGCACAAAAGCCTACTACTAGTGCCAGACCAGTTTTTCTTCCTCTAATTAAACACTGCCCCTCGATGAATTCTGGTATGACAAATATTTGACCAGTACCGGGGTTCTAAAACAACCGAAGAACTGAGGATAATGGGACTCACGTGAGTTGAAAACTTTCCACGATTTACGGAGGTCCTTGTTCTCCCTCCTTGCCTACAGACTCCCCATTGGGTACCAAGCCTCGGATTTTCACATCATAGTACACTTCTTCAACTCTTCTAAGATCATATTTCATTCCTGTTTCAGGAAAATTTTAAAAAAGTTCTTGCTTCAGCGAAGTTTAAATGCAGCATAAATTGCAACCAAATGAAGAACGGCGTAGCTAAAAAGGAAAATGAGTTAGGTTGGCTAGGAAATTAATATGAACGGAGAGACGAATAAAAAGGGGGAATTTGCAAAAATAGCAACAACTAAAAGGAAAATGCTATTGGCACAACAAAAACATACAACAAATTGTACACACATGTAGCCCATGTGATAACCACTAATGTAAAAGTGTGAATTAACACGATCCAGCCGAGTGTTTATTTATACAATTTGTTGTACATTATTGTTCTACATGTAGCATTGCTCAAAGTAAAATCATAAATTGTCAAAATGTAACATACATTTAACAATTTAAGAAAATAGCAAAATTTGGCTTAAAAATATCATGTTAGTATCCTTATCTACATAATACTTTTCACATTTCTCGAATTGTTTAGTGTACATCCACCACCGCTGTTGCCACCATCACTAGCAATGGTATAAATTCTGACTTGCTGCCACCAAAAATTTCACCTTTTCATCCCTCAAAATACTTTTCTTTGCCCCTTTTGCCCCTCAAAAACTCCCGTTTTCCCTGACTACACAACAACTGTCACCATCACCTCCATCACTGCTGCAGACGAAATCCATCCACCTCCTACACTGCTCTCTATCAATCACCAACCCTTGATTATTTTTCATTCCTTTGACCTTATTCACCACCTTCCAGTCCACCTCTATTTTGGAAATAATTTAGGCAGTTGATGGGGGTGATCTTTATTCCCATTGGAAGTCAAAAAATGGGATTGAGAAGCAAGGTCTAACGGCCCACTGAAAATAAATTGCCAATTTTGCAAGGTGTAAGTTTCTCCAATTTCTGGTTGGTGCATTTTCTGCTGTGAAATTGATAGACTTACAGGAATGGAACAAACACATCAATAGCCAACGGGATGCAAAAGAAAGGAAATCTACTGTTACGGCGGTGGCGTCCATGTTGGGGGACTGAGTTATTAACTGTGATAGGTAAGGTGTGGTGGTGTAGCGAATGGTGATGATGGTGGGTAGTTGAGGTGGTGATGACGGCAGAGTTGGAGTAATGAAGGCCTAGGTGGTCAGGATGGTGGTTTCTGTAAGGGTATTTTTGTCTGTTTACTGAAATTTGTGCTATTTTCATGAAGTGTTACGTGTTATTTAAAAAAAAAAAAAACACTATTTATTTCATGCCACTTTTGCAATTTTTTTTGGTCAAATAATACTCATGCAGGTTTGTAATTGTCATAGATTGCATTAGCAAACACCACTTACCATCAAATTTCTTGCGCAAAAAGTCATTCCGAAGATTGAGCATGCGAAATGCAGCATGAAGATCTGTCAAGAACTTCAAAACTTTTCTAGGACATTCATAATCCCCAGCCGTCACTTGGTTAACCACGTACCTAGGCTGCAAAAAACATAGCAGTTACTCATTCTTTTGCCAACGAACATAGTTACAATATTTTAACCGTTCATTGCCTTCCCCTCCACCTATCCACTCCTTTTCCTTCCCTTCCTCTTCATTACCCTCAAACCTAAATATACATGATTGTCTTTGATGTTTAACTTCATTATTACTCGACAATCTTCTAAAAGTTTTTCATAGCAAGCCTCACCGAAACCTCAAGAAATAAAAGAGCCATTTCGATAGTATGCTTACCAATTCACTGGACATAAAACAAATTCCTGCATCAGAAAAATTATAGATCAATACATAATCTGAATTAAGGAAAGACAAACAGAGGGATAGGTACCAATACTCTTGACAACAATCAATATGAGAAAATAAAAGGAGGACCATATCTTACGAACAGTATCTACCATCAAGCAACAAGGATGAAAATTGTTCCACCAATCACAAACATATTAAGATTCTAAAGCGAGCTCACAATAGGATGCAAGAATAGAAAAGTTCAAGAATGCTATTACCTCCTAAAATAAATTAATTCTATTATCCCATACGTGCTTATAAGCAGATACCGAATTCCGAAAGTCGTACTTCTAAATCTTCAAGCCAAAAAAGATGGAGTTAAGTTCTATATGTTTCCATGAAATCATATCCCCAGATCAAAGAAACCCGCAACTCATGGTTGACACAAACCGATTCAAAGTTTTGATGCATACCAACAAGATAGTCTTCAATATCCAGTCCGAACTCGTTAGGGTTCACTGTCACAGATCAAGCAGCAAAAAACTAAGATATTAATACTTTCTCAGCAAACTTAAACCATTTTATATCAGTTGTGATCACAAGAAAGCAACCATAATATTAGGTTACCAAAGAGGGCTAAAACTTGGAGTGCTAGCAATGATACTCATTCAAATATGTGTGTGATCCTTTGTCAATCATACACGGACAGGCAAATGGGGTTTCCAAGAACAAAAGAATGGCAAAAGCAAAACCTATATATTACGCAATTTAGCACTATTATGTAAGAAATAGATAATATCAAATACTGCAGTTCATTACATGCATAACCTTTTGCCAACTTTGAAGTCAAGATAAACAACGTGCAGCAAAGATGAAATTGAAAATTTTATGCTTAAAGACAATCTAGCAACCAGATCCAAATAAGATGTGATTATCTGCTTCACAGAAGAGAGAGAGAGAGAGATAAATCTGTTGCTTGTAAGCAATGTTTACACCAAAATCCATTTCTTTGTGGCAGCAAGCTTCCCAGTAGTTTTTTGTTACTTGAATATGCTGAGTAAAAACTTCATCAAAGATCCATAATCACAAGTTTGTCTAAGAATCTTTTATCCTAAAGTGGATATATAAGATAAATCAATGAAGAAATGCCTTATATTAAAGTGGATGTATAAGAAAAAGCAATGTAAGTGAGCTGTAGGAAGCAACCTTGACCTTTCCTATGTAAGTGGGAGATGGTAAACACCAAAAGTAATCTTGGACCTTTCTTTCATATTTGAGCTCAAGCTCTAATATTTTCAAAGTATCTATCCGCTCATCTGAATATGAGCTTCATAACCATTAAAAGGGAACAATAAAATTGTTGAACAACACACATCTACTCATAAAGGGACATATTCCTGGAAAATTAAATCTTTCAATGGAATATGTACCATTGGAAACAGATATACAGAATCCCATGAGAGTAGGTTGTTGCACAAGCTAGAAAAGCTTTAAAAATATATAATTTGTATTTTGAATGGCATGTGACATACATCCAAGTTTTTTCTCAGCTTCAGTGTGCAGAAGAAGAGTTCCAGTTTCCAACCAATGTATGAAAGAGAGCAATGACACTACAGTTTGTGTCTCACTCCTCCAATCACCGTGATACCTAATAAAATATTCCCAAAATGATCACAAATACAGATAACATTTAAGAAACTACCAAAAAATAAGTAAATAAATGAAGAATAAAAAATTTAATCTAACCTGTAATACTGCTCAGGACATTCATGAATAATTTCTGCAAGTTGATTATAGAATTCCGTCAAGGTGCCAAGTTGTAGCTTTGCCTTTTCTAGAACATCTAATCAAAATAATAACAGGGAGATGATACCAACAACAACAATAATCACAGATATGATAATAAAATAATGTTTTATTCCGACGACTCTTAACTGATGCACTAGTTCCATATAACTTGAACTTGTTTATTAATAGTAATCAACAAATTGAATTCCATTTCTAATTACAGCGCTTGGATGACATGAAGAAAGAATCATTGTATTATTACAGTAATGATAAATACTGTTGGTGGGTGAAACCAAAGAGTAAAGCCATTCTCAAAACCTCAGTATTTGGAATTCATCCTCAAATAATCAATGTCTTCATGCATTCATTCTCAACCATACATTCTTCAAAGAAATTATAAAATATATATTTATCATTGCTAAAGATTTCGGATAACCTTTCCTTAACTTTCAAATCACGCATCACCCCACCCCCAAAAAAAAGGGGAAAATAGACCACCACCAAAAATCACTTCTCAAAAAGTCAAAACTATACACCACTTAAAGCTACACCTCATCGTTGAAATTATTGATATTATCATAAGATGGAGTGACGCTGATGTTTCCTTTTTATCTTCTTCCTTTTTCTTTTCTTTTTCTTTTTTTTCCTGAAGGTATTTTATCATGCATTAATATTTCTTTTCAACAACATAAAATTTAATGATAAATTCAGAGAACAGAAAATTTTAAGCTGGTAAGCTACATTTGGTCTGTATCTTTAACCGACCTTAAAAATAAGAAAACTAAATCATTTTTGTTTTATAAGACTATCTAAACCATCGTAATTAGTTGTATAATTGAACCAAAATGAGATATATTCATCAAAAATCAAGTTGTGGCTTATGAGTGCATCAGAAATTTAAATTTTAAGAAGATTATAGAAGAAACCTGAAGTAGGGCGAGAGTGGTGGATAAGCAGAAGGCTAGAGTGCATGAGCCTTGTGGTGGACTCAATTTCCATAGCAACAGCGCGAATGCGTTCCCGTAACTTGCCTGAATCCTCCAGTTGATTCCTCATCTCCTCAAACTGCTTATCCAGTTTTTCAAGTGTTGCTGAATGTGGCAGGGAGGTTTCATTTCCCCCACCTTCCATTGAAGGGAATGAAGTAGAGGGAGAGTGACAATGCAAAACACTGACGTATTTTAGAAGAAAAATTGGACGGTAACGTTGGCAGCTATGGTAACTGTAATTAAAGAGAAACAGACATCAATAGTCAAACTATTTAACATTCTATAGGAGAGTCACAGGCTTGCAGCAGCCTCTTATGTCCACTTATGCCAAATTTCAGGCGTAGTATGTTGTATTCATTTGAATTCAACATGTTGAGTAAATGCTCTATCCTAAGGAAAAATCTACTGCTAAATCCTTGAAAAGTTACAAAAAAATTAGAATATATTTATCAAAAGCAGACAATATATCAATTTATTTGTTCTGTGAGATACCTTATGAACCGCAGAGCTTGCCTGCGTAATATCCCGAATTGCGTAAACATCAGTGAAAGAAGATGCTGTTAGTCGAAGTAGAAGTATAGAGAGCAACTTACTCTTATATGTCAACGTATGTCTTTAAGCAGAAATGAATCCAACGAAGATAGAACATTAACAGCCCGGAATCCACTTTCAGTTTCTTATAAATAGAACACTGCCCATATACCTACATTCCTTTTTTCCCATCTCTTAAAATTCAATCGTCAAAACCCAGTTGCTCTCTTTTATCCCAAAAAAACCAAACCCCACAAAAAAGAATATTATATAAAAAATGGAAACAGAAAAGGACAATAAGAGATGATAAACAATGAACTATAGACTACAAGAGAAACAAAAATTAGCAACATAACATGCAAAAAATGAATTATTTTTTTCAGAAATACAGTAACGCGAACACCATAGAACTTTAACCGTGTATAAAAATACGCCACTAAATTGTAAACGAGAGTGAATCGACCTGAAAACCGAAATACCAAGTTTGGTGATGAAGATTGACGAAAAGAAGAAGCTAATTCCCTTGTAGACACCAATGCAAGCAACACAATTGGTTCCTTTTTGAGTGTTACCGAGTATCCCCTTTCGCCCGAAACCCTTTTGGAATTTTTAGTTAAACGGGAAGTCAGCAAAGCTTTTTATTTATTTAAAAGGGAAGGGTAAAAGGTTGCAAAGTTTTTGTATAATTAGGTCATTAAAATAAAACAAAATTACAGTTTTACCCTTTTATCTTTAATTAAGACTATAATTCTGCTTTGAAATTAGGGTTAACAAGAAACTAAACTGCCTAATTAAATTAAACAATTACATAATTAACTTCTAAAATAAAACTGCCTAGTCTACCTAAAATTATCTGCTTGATCTACCTAAAATTGGTATCAGAGCCACGAAAGAGAATTTAATTAGAAATTATAAATTACAACAAATTAATATGATAAAAATTATAAAAGAAGAAAATATAAAGGAAAACATAATACCAAAAAGGTTAAAAAATATAGAGAAAATCTTAGAAATCGTAAACAAAAAGGTAACAAAAATATATGAAGAAATAGAAAAAAGAAAACCTAAGCGAATAATAACTGAGGAAGAATTAAAAACTGTAACTAAATTAGGAATGAATGTGATAACAGAACAAATAGAAAAATTTATGGAAAACCCAACAGAAGAAGAATATATAGAAAATGTTCAAAAATTAAAATTAAAAAAATAAATATGAACCAAACTATAATAGCATCAGGACAATCATCATCAACACCTATAGGACAACAAATCCCTATGGGACAACCACCACCTAAAAAAAATAAAATTAATCAAGAGAAAATGACAAGTAATATAACAAGCAAAACAAATGTAACAAATAAACTAGACGCTTATATATCACAAAGACAATATCAGAAATACTCTCCAATTAAATTTTCAGCACAATACCAAAAATATTATACAAAACCAAATAATAATTATCCTAGTCAATATACACCCTGGAAAAGTATGAAAACCCAAATTAGTTTAGGTGGGAAATGGCTAGATCTAAGACGTGTACAAGATATAGACCATGAGTTATAATTATGAGTGAAATCTATGGCAGTGCTAGCATAGACTAGAGAATTAACAGGAAGACAATTCCAGCTAATGTTAGAAAATACATTCATAGGAACTATGGCAAGATAGTGGGAAAATAGTAGTGAAGAACTTAAAACAGTTGCAAGAGGAAGTGACCAAGATGAAATAGGAACAATATTAAGTAGATATGAAGAAGTTTTAAGAATAGAATATACACTAGTAATAAATACTAATACAATAGAAGATTCAAAAAAAAAAAAAAAAGAAATAGGTACTTAATTGCTAACCTAATAATATGTGATATGTGTTATTTTAAATAATTTGCAAGTGAATTTAGAGAATATTATGAGAAATCAAGATACACAGTTGCAGAAGGAGCGTATGAAATCATGAACCTAATATTTTTTAAGTTACCTAATCCAAGGAATTTAGAATTATATAAAGAATTTATAGGACTTATATTACTAGGAGAAAATGATACCCTAGGAGCAAGAATCCAATTTATAGAGCAAAAACAACAAGAAAAATGTCTACAAGTTAATAACACTTTAAGATATTATAAAGCATATAAAAAATTATACCGTGATAAACTACAATATAAACAAACTCAATGGGGATATTAGACATTTAAGCCATATAAGAAAAGAAAATTTTACAACAAAAAGAAATTCAAAAAACTCTATAAGAAAACATTTAAAAGATATAGGAAATCATATAAAAGATATTTAAGAAGAAGAGAAAATAAAACAAAAACCTATCTAAAAAATCCTAAAAAATATAAATGTTACACGTACAGAGAAATTGCACACATATCACCAGAATGTCGTAAGAAAGATAAAAAGAATGATGTATATATCTTTAGTTGAAAGAGACAATTACAAATTAATACTCATAGAACAAGAAGAAGAATTGAAGATATTCCTGAAGATGAAGAATTATATGAAATAAAAGAACAATGATTAATAAATACAATAATAGAATTATAATCCTGTGAAAGTGAATATAGTAAAGAAGAAAGTAGAGAAAAAGAATATTTTCTATATAAACATGATAAGAGAAGAAAATAAAGTAGAATGTAGTTACTAAGCAGAAGAAAGTTAAGAAATTATTAATGAAAGGATAATATTGAATCCAAAGAAGTTTGAAAAAAATATTAATATCAAAATTAGACGTAAAACCTAAAGATATCTAATTTACCATTCTGACATAAATATAAAAAAGTAACATATATAGCACGAACTCATAGTCATCCTATAGATATAAAAAAACATAATAAGAAACACTTTAATACCTATTATAAGTGAAAAAATCATAAGATAAGAATTAAATCTTAAATCAATTAAATCTTGAACTACAAGGAAAAATAAAAAATATATATTTAAGAGCAGTTCAAATAATAGCAAACACCTGTAGAATTTCATATAATGGATGATAGAATAACAAGCTCAGTACAAGATGCATTAATAGGAATATTAACAGGAAATTTAATATATCAAAAGGTAAAATTTACAATAAAATCAAATTATAGTATAAACATGACAGAACAAAATATAAATAAAGTGTTAACATTATACTACAAACTAAGAGGAATAGACAAGGAGCCTGAACGTAAAACCATGAGTGTAACAATAAGAACAATATGCTTTTACAAGTAAACGTGAAATAAGATTTAAAAATGTTAAAGAAACTCATATGATAGAACCAATATTCACGAATCTATTAGAATTCAAAACAGCAAGAGAAATTTCAAGAATGACTATATCAGAAGATATAAATATGGATTTTACTCATGCAAGGCAATTAGTTAACTTATAGGACTCAAATATACAATTTAGAAGAAGATCAGTAAGTATGAGAAGGAACAGTTTTAAAGAAAGGAAACTGAACACAGAGAGCAAAGGTTCAAAAAAACTAGCTTTAATAAAAATAGCAAAAATGGGACTTATCTAAAATTAATGATACCAAGTTTGAAATACTAATATAAATAATTACTAATGGATTATGGAAAGAACAAAAAATATTAATAGACACTAGAGCAACTATATATCTTATATAAAGAAAAGAATAATAGGTAACGTAGAATTAAAAATAACCAATAATTTAATCAAATATGAGATTACTTTGGAGAAATACATACAATGGAAACTTATATAGAATTACCTATAAAAATAAATAAAAGAAGTGAAATAATAATAAATATGCATGTAAAATATACAAGAGAAATAAACACATAATTACTATCAGGTACTGACTTTTTAGAATAGATAAAAACATATCATATATAAAATCATGATAATATTATTAATAAAAAGTGAAAATCTAATAATACCAAAACTATTATGAATAAGATACAAAGAGGAAGATAACACATACATATATATATATGCGCTAGTAAAAATGAATTATAAATGATATCTATTTGATACAGGAGCAACATCAAGTATATTTAAAGAAAATGGATTACCCTCAAATATGTAGACTAAAAGAAGAAACAATGTAGAAAGAATTATAGTAGCAGGTTTTGATGGTAGCACAAACTTAATAACCAAAATGGCAAGAAATATAAAAAAAAATATGAAAATATGAGTTACAAATATGCTATGTTTATCAATTTAGCCCTTGTTTGATCCTCTTTATCAAAACACATTATAATACCACCTACCATAGATTTGACTACTGATTTGACAGCTATTCATTTATAATCACAAATTTCAAACTTCTATTAAATCTACATCACTCATTTCACATATTTATAATTTCTTTTTATAAATCAACTACTATAAATTAAATCAAACATGCATGCCATGAGACATGCTATTATGAAACAATTTCATCAAACAGTATTATCCTATTGCCATAGATGAGAAAACAATACTTTTAACTAATCTATGCCATTATATAGCTATAGGCTATAGCAATAAGAATCTATGAGCCATATAATAGAGAAAAAATACCTCACATTGCAGCACAGTGTGGTGAGGACATGACTAAAATAACACAATTTATGCCAAATAAAAATAGGATAAACTTAGTAGAAGAACATGTTAAATCAAAATTTAGTGACAGGTGTTGGTTAACAACTATTCCCTCCGTACTGCAAAAATATTCCCCTTTCGTCTTTCCACATAAATTAAGAAAAAGTATTAATACTGTTCGAAATGTATAATTTAAAAATATATTTTTTAATATACAATTTGATTTATTTAATATTTCACTTTAATTCTCATTTATTATTGATTATTATGCGTCATAAAGAATGGTATATTAAAAAACTAAAAAAATAACTAAAGAAAGGAGAATATAACGGGATGGTGGGAGTAAACAGTATAGTTATATTAGAAGTGTTAACAAAATTGTTAAAGAAATCTTTTTATTAATTTTGTTGTTAAAGTCAGCAACTATCTTAACAACCAATGTGACATTTTTCTGTTTACCTTTTCATTTAATTTATGGCAGTAATTGTTTTTTTTTTACGGGTTTTTGTTATACTATGGACTCTTAAGGAAATAAAATATAAAAATTAACCAATAACTTTTGTTCGTAATTACATTTAATGCATTTAATGTGTTTAATTTATCATCTTTAATGTATTAATTATTGATATATAGATTTAAAATGGTGACATGTCATTTAACAATCACTTAAAATCTACTCCCTTCGTTCTGATTATTTGGTGTCATTTGCCCTTTTTTATACAAGGATTAAAAAATTTGTTAGAAAGAAATATTTCGTAATCTATGTTCCTAATTTGTCTACATTTAATTAGTTATATTCAAAACTGATAGTTATAATTAAATTATTAAATAATGATGAATTTGTAAAATAATGCAAATAAGGCTTTTTAATATAAAAATTAGGCCATATATTTGGGACATCTCAAAAAAGAAAATGAGACCAAATAATTGAGACGGAGACAGTATCTATCACGCCCCTACTAATTTTACAATAGTATTGAAGAACTTCTATTAATCAATAAATTTCAAAGCGGAAGTTTCAATACAAATAGCGGAAACGAGACGTATAAAATGAACAAAATGGCTTTTGCCTTGGTAAAGCTAATTACTTAAACTAACAAGTTGTTATATATTAAAAAATCATTGCAACTCGATTTCTCAATAATATGCAAAAAACTCAATAAACTATATTAATAAGTATTTTTCATTGATTATCAAAACAAACAAAATTAATCTCTTCAAGACAAATTATTGGAAAGCTATTATAATACCAGAGGGTAAGTTACCAACGTTATATAAAATTAGAAATACATTTATAGAGAGGTGGACACATTTGTTAATACAAAAGGTATTAAATTCATAATATTCTCAAAGACATGTTGTCACTACATGCAAAACTCTACTCCCTTCGCGAGCATACTCCAACCCATGGCTTGCGTTGTTTTTCAAATGTCATATCTTCAATCATTTTATAAAATTGTAAAAAGAAGAGAATGAGTACAAAGTACTCAGTGACTATCAAAACCCTTTAATTCACCTTTCATTTGAAAGATTCATTTTCGAGAAAACCATTTAATGCACAAAGCTTTTCAATGCACAAATAGACCATATCACTAGTTAAACTACTACCTGTGATACGTGTAAGATTCATATCAATTCAATTATGGCCATGTAAAATTAAGTGGATCCACAATGAACCCTAGTTGACCCTTACCTGAATTCCAATTCAAAGGAAACACCACACTAATCTTCCCTATCCAGAGATCATTGAATCGGTCATAGTATAATAACCAATTCAAAGCAATTCAAGAACAACTAGAGATTTAAATGCAATAAATAAATCTTTCTTTTCAAAGGATCAAATCCAAGTTTGTCTCATGGAATACTTCAATTAAAATCATGCATATCATATCAAAATATCATAAATGCAAAAAGGAAATTAAAGTATTAGTTACTCACCTCTTTAACTTACTTTTCCCAACGATTCTTTTGAGTTGTTGATAAGTGACTTCAAACTTCATTATATATATATATATATATAATGAAGAGGAGCCTTATCCAAATACAAAACTAAAGGTTTGAAAGGTTTTAGGGGTTGTTCTTCTTCCCTTATTATTTTTGGACGAATTTTTCCCTTTTTTATACATTTGAAGGGTTTGACATTTATCAAGAAATGGGATAATTAATATACATATGGAGATAGGGACGTGGAGAGGGATAGGAAGGAAAAGAGAAGTGGTTGGGAGGCTTCCGATCTTCCTCACCTCCCTCCCTCTTATTTATAGTTATTACAAAATATTCGGATTTAATTGTTTTCAATTAATCTTTGAAATCTGTCAATCAATACATGACAAGTGACGTGTTGTGGCACCATACACTTGGTGGAAAATTGCTCGAGAAGTCTTTATAGATCGGAAG
>CAVNYN010235980.1:0-24180 GCA_963692815.1 Nyctanthes arbor-tristis
TCCCACGGCTAAATATTAGTGACAAAGTATAACGTAATGTCACCTAATAATTATCGTTTTAAACGGCATGTTATTGTTAATTTAATAAATTTATAAAGGCACTGGATCATTAGGTCGCCAGTTTAGCTGTCAAGTCATTGGTTTAACTGGTGGGTTATTGTTAACTTATAAATTTAAATGAAAAAACTTTGTAGGAAAATAAACAATATATAAACTATATACAAATTATGTAATGTATTGTTAACATATAGAACACTTTAACTTTATGATTTATATAACATGTTAGCAGTAAATAGTCATGAGTTCAAACTTAATGCGACTTGAATTTCACCAAAAAAAGAAAAAATTTGTGAAACTTTATATTCGGACGTGAGACGAGCTATCGGGTCACCCCAAGACCCGCGGGTTTTCCAGGGTCTCAACTAGCCATTGCGGCCTGGATTAATCACTTCACCCCATCTGCCGCACATACCGGTTTGCCGAGTTTCCAAATTGGATTTTAAAATGATGCATGACAATTGATGCCAATTGGTAACCCGGTTACAGTAGGAGAAAAGAAAAAAAGATAAATGAAAAAATGATTAATATAATTAGTGGGTGTTTATAATTTAAAAAAAAAAAGGGAAAGAAAAAATTAATAAAAAGAAAAAGGATTAAACAATGAATAAGGAAAAAAAGAAAAAAAGATAAATAAAAAAATAGTAGAAGTAGTGAATGATTACATAATAGGAAGTGGTTACAAATAATGAGAAAAAAAAAAGGATAAATTAAAAAATGGATCGTTATAGAAGGAAAAAAAAAAAGAAAATAAATAAATAAATAAAGGGATTTCGGAATCTTATTTAAGCAGGGAAAAGATTCCAAAATCCTAGTTTTATATATATGTGTGTGTGTGTGTCTATATATATATATATATATATATGTATTATGGTGTACAATTTGGCAACAGCGTATTCAGAAATTCTTCTTAGTAATAGATGTTCGTGTCATCAATTGTTTCGTAGAAACTCAAAAAATATATTCTACACTTCTTGATAACTATTGTAATATCACGTTTCTTGGTGACACACTTGTCTCGCTTACTTCTAATAACAAATATTAGATTAACGCTAACTACAGTAGACATAATATATGATTGAGAAAACAAAAAAGTAGCTAGTATGATCTTACAAATATAAAAAAGTTCCCAAGATGAAGAAATTTTTGAATAACATTTATTCTCCAATAAAATTCGTGGTAAAATTTCACAGAATTGAAGTTTGATATCTCAAATGAAATTTTGTTTACCAATTCTTATATTTCCTCTTGATAGTGATTTCAATCTCATTTTGTACATTCTAGAATTTTAGATTTACTTGTCTATTGATTTCTTTTTGAATTTTGTAAGTATTTCCTTTTCGGATCAATGTACCAAACATTTGGATTGTGTCACTAAACCATGCAGCTTGGATTTTGTTAGTCTACAAAGAGATCAAAAGAAAATTAGTTAATATAAAAAATTATTTAAGATAATAATAAAGTAATTTAAAGTATAAACGACGTTTTTTTTTAACAAGGGTTATTTTCACTCTAGGTCTCCAACCTTTCAATTTTGTATCAATTTTATTCTCATTCTTTTTTTTGGGCCTACTAAGTTCCCAACTTTTCATTTATTATCGTATTACGTTCTCAATCTTTCAATTTTCACAATTAACCCCTATCAAAATGACTATTATACCTTTGATTCTTTATTTCCACTATAGGTTTTCAACCTTTTAATTTCTATATAATTTTGTCCTATTACTTTTTGAGCTCGTAAAAGTCCAACATTTTATTTTTTCTCATGTTATATCTCTATTAATACTTTTTATGCTAGCATTTTAATTCTTACTGATAATATCTATTAAAATTTTCATTCAGTTGTATTAGAACGGGTTAGAGTGTGTGGATCTTTTATTTAATATTGTTCTTTAAATTTTATTTAAATAATTAATAATATATAATGAAAATTTTAATAGATATTGACAGTAAGAATTAAAATATTAGTATAAAAAGTTTTACTGGGGATATAACATTTCTGTCATCAACATTTCAATTACTAATGTTAATTCTAATTGAAATTGCCTTTAAAATTTTAATTATTTAAATAAAAATAAAAAATAATATAAAATAAAAACTCCACATATCCAAGCTTGTAGTGGTAATAAAAAAAGCTCTTCCGATCTACCAAACTTGATGAATACTTAATCCGCGTAACAAAAGTTTCTGATTTGAGAGTCAATACAACAAATCATGATAACATATCACGTAGTGGATATAGATTAACGTGGATCTATAAAAAATTATTTTCAATTTAAAAAATGAAACCCAACCCTAATGCACTAATTCTAATTTTTTATAGATTTACAATTAGTGGATCATATTAGATTGAGACGGATAACAAATATGGGCAAATTTAGGTGAAAATAAAAAAAAGAGGCAAGAAATTAAATTAAAATTAAAGTATTAGGGTATATTTTTTATAAATCAAAAATCAATTATGGGCAGATTTACTCAATCCCTACTCATCACGTGATCAGTGATAATCAAGAAATCAAATCTGATTCACCGCATTTATACTTAGACTGGCAACGTTCTTCGACACAGATTTGATATCCATCGAGATTGTTGATACCATAGTTATCAGACCCAGCTCGGACATTAAATCGGCCGAGGACTTGGGTTATTGGTTCACTGGTTCAACAGGTGACTAGGCGGTCAAACTAGCAGGTCAATTCTAATCAGCCCGTTGAATTATTTTTTACAAATGCAGCATGAATAATTGTCATTAGTGTCAATTCTACTATAATTTCGTAACTAAATATCGGAAAATTCTAATTAGACAAAAGAACAAACAAAAAAGGTGACAAAATAGACAAGTGTCATAAATGATTAGTGTTGATGTAAAAGTGATGTGATGTGTTGAAAAATAGATTGTACTATGTGTCAGTTTTGCTAGAATTTTTGTATGTATCTTTGTTCAAATAGCACAACTCTTAAATATCATTACACACAAGTGAAAATAAAGTCAATAAATATCTTTTAGATGTAATTCACCTTGAATTAGAATTTTTGGCCTATGATTGTTGGATGGCGAGACCGCAGTGAGAGAACGACGATGAAAAGTTGCTATTAAGTGAAAAAAGATGTTAAAAGACGTTAATTAACCCATGAGTTCTAAATTTCCTTGATGTGCAATAATACGAGCGGTTCTTCAATTTTCGGGTCACCGGTTCTTTGCAAAACCCGCCGGGTCAATTTCAGTTCAATTGTAGATTGCTAATCAATTGTTAACCGGACCGGACACTTGGCTGGGTCACCAGTTTTCCGGTCCGACCGGCCGGTCCGGTCCAATCCGGTCCGGTTTTGATAACTATGGTTGATATCAAGTGTGAGATCAAAGTCAACAGTTTCTAAGTCAAGGAGCTGATCCTCTAGACCACAAGTTGATGACTTGGCAGCTAAACCCATGAGGTCAGCATCTGAGCTCCGTTCTCAAGCTCAACAGGTCAACACCTAAAGATAACTCCCTAGCTCAACAGGTCACCACTCGAGGTCAGATCCTGCGCTCAAGCACACTTGCCAGCTATAAGATAGCTTGTATAGCTTTATCTCTTAAGATAAGCAGTACTATTTATACCTATAGTATAAGGTCATGGTCAATGATCTCCAGGTCAAAAGGCTGGCCCACCGGACCACTAGCTGGCAGATCAAACCACGTGTCCCACGGCCAATCACCTCGTGAGTCTCACGAGCTCAAGACCTATCAGGTCTCATCTCACAAGCTCACGACCTCTCAGGTCTCATCTCACGAGCTCGTGACCTCTCGGGTCTTATCTTATGTTAGCTGTGATGCAATTTGCAAGCCAACTTGCATACCTAATCTCTTAAGATTGATGTGTTAACTGCATTAATTATAAAGTTGGCATTTGTCTTCCCTACGCAGACAACTAACTTGCAATTAGTCAAAAAGTATGACATCTACTCCAGTTAGGTGTACTTACAAGGCTTATCATTGGCAAAGCTTTTAAAGCTTGAAATCATTACATGTCAATTCTTACACCATAAATACAAAGAGTTCCATCAAATTTACGAATCCTCCTCATTTTGCAACAAATTTGTCTTCTAAAGCCAAAGAGATCCATCAAATTTACGGATCCTCCTATTGCAACAAATTTGTCTTCGAAAGCATTTTCTCCTCTCATTTGCTCTCTCTGCAACTCCACCAACTTCACCATAAATTCTACATTTATTACTCAAATCAATTCAAATACGAGTTTCCAGCGTAAGTAAATTTGTTTGTCGAGTCAAGGCAAAATTTGACATCAACAAAGACCATTATAGATCGAGTGTGTGAATTTCTTATTCTATATTGTTTGTTATTTTTTTATTTAATAGTTAATGAAATAATGAAAATTTTAATTGATATTAACAGTAAGAATTAAAATGTTAGTATAGAAAGTATTAATGAGGATATAACACAATTAAAAAATAAAATGTTGAACTTTTAAGCGCTCAACAAATAATAAGGACAAATTATATAGAAATTGAAAGGTTGAGGACCTATAGTGGAAATAAAGTATAATGAGTATAATAGTCATTTTTTATAAGAGTTAATAGTGAAAATTGAAAGATTAGAGATGAAATGTAACGTTAGAGACGTAATACAATAATAAATGAAAGATTGGGGGACTTAATAGGCCCAAAAAAAAGAATGGAGACAAAATTGAAAGGTTAGGGACCTACAGTGAAAAAACCAAAAAAATAAATATAAAAATGCAAAAGTATTAGATGTACATCCATTAAAATCAAGAAAGTTGGAATGAAAGACACTAAAATAAATAAAATGAGATGTGAATAAATTTTGTATATCTTGCATGTATAAATATCATTTCTCATTGGTACTAATACGGTACGCAAAATTTGTGTACATACTCTCAAAACTAGTGATTTCAATAAAGACGCAAAAGGCATTTAAGTAAATATGAATAAGATGTAAACAAATTTTGTACATTTTGTATATACAAATATAATTTCTCTTAAATATGTAATAAAAATGTGCAGAATTGATATATGTACTTACAAAGTTTACAAAATTTCACTATCAGTCATGTCCTCGCTAAAGCCTAAGGCAAGCTCTGAAGAATGGCCTTCATAGTGAGTAACAACAAATAATTACCTAGTTCCGCGAAACTAAAAATCTAAAGTGAGAAACATAATAATATATCGAAAATTAAGTTTGAAAAAAAATAATAATAAAGGAAAGCATAATTTAAAAGATTTCTATATAAGTATCACCGAAATGTAAGCTCCGAAAAATGGCCTTCATAGCGAGTAGAAACAAATAATTACCTGTTTCTGCGAAACTAAAAATCTAAAGTGAGAAACATAATAATATATCGAACATTATATTAAATTAGAAAAAAAATAATAATAAAGCAAAGCATAATTTGAAAGATTTATATATAAGCATCACCAAAATGTACACAATGTACCAAAAATTACCTAAAAATCACACGACTTACAATTTTAGAGGCAAAAATACTAATCAATTAGGACCAATAGAAACCATTAAGTAAAGGCAAAGACAACTAGAAGAAGAAATTGACATTATTTTCTAAATTCTAGCATACTAACACATAGATGAGAATCATAAAGATAGAGGCACACTTCATCAATTATAAGAACAAACTTCACATTAAAAATTACAGTGATTAGTTATTAGCCACTAGCCGTTGGTAATACAAGTATTGTGCCCTCAGCCCTTTAGTGATACCAGTATAACTATCAATCTTTCAACCTTCAAGTGACAAGTCTTCAACCAACAAAACAAATTAGTAAAAGTAATTCTACAGAGATATTTTTATCTGATGTAAATAAGTAACATGTCTTGGTTGGCCATTTGAGTTCTACTGTGTACATGCAAGTAGTGGATTTCATGGCCTACATACAACCAATATATAATGGTTAATTAAGCATGTCACATATTCATATTAGATAAAAATGTCTCCATATAATAATTGAATTAGTAATTACTTTCATTCTTTCAACAAGAAGTGCGCAATGCAACCAACAAGCAAATTACTTACGGTCTACAAAGCCCAACTCCAAGTCCTTACCAGCAACAATTCATTATTTCATTCTTTTAACTAAGCAATAAAGCAAAATAGCAAAAAACTTTCAATTTCAAAATTTTCATTCTTTCAACAACGAAAGAGCACAAATCCAACAAGCAAAGTTTACGTACAGTACACAAATCCAAGTATCCAACAAGCAATAATTCATTCTTTCATGACTTTCAACAATCAACAAGCATATACATAATACATATTACATTATTATTACTTCCTGGTTGCACCACCAAAAAAAGAGAAAAAAGCATATTAATTAGTACTTACAGTCATCAGCAGCTGCAGGCTAAGGTTTCAGGTTTCTGTCATGATTCAATTGCATGGTATGGCACATGCCCAACATTAGTGGACAAAACATGTTGGGTTTAGGTATTGGACTAGCCCCACGTGGAAAAATTAGGAGAAAAATATTGGCTTTATATCCTCTTGGGCACCCTCCCGTCAACAACTAGCTATTGTGGGTGAGTTATACCTATAAGGTTGTAACAGTTTCTCACTTTCTCTCTTCCGGCAGAGGAATTGGATAGGAAGTCGGCCGTTGGGATTTTGGAAGGGAAATGGCTGAACTACCAGCTCAAGTGCACACCGATGGACTGCCGCCGTTGAGTGCTATCTACCGCAATTGAGCCGCTAAACACAGGTGTGGACAATGGTATTCGGTCGTTGGTCAAACTCAAACTGAAGTGAACGCTTAGGTCTCAACTCAAATTGGAATTGAATTGGAGGATTACGGGCTTAGTGTTGCGTTGTGCTATTTGAACAAAAAGTGATACAAGAATTTGAACAAAACTGACATATAGTAGAACCTTGTTTTTCAACTCATCATGTCATATTTACATCAATGGTAATCACATATAGCACATGTTCTTTTTGTCACACTTTTTCTTTTTATTTATCTAAATAGAATTATTCTTTTAGTGTTTAATTTTGAATTTGGAATTCAATTTGGGGTGAACGGGAACGAACCATCGCAAAAATCAGGTTTTTTGAAAAATTTCAGAAATTTTCCTTTTTATTAAAATCAAATTTGGATGGGCTGATTTGGGTCATTCATCTGATGGGTTTTCCATTTTTTGGACCTTATTTCTTTGTTTTTGGGCCCAGATAATAAAAAAGCCTTAAGTTGATTTTGGACCTCGTTATAATAAAACTTTGGGCCCATAATTCTTGGGCCTAAGGCAACGACCTAGACACCTTAGACTAGGACTGGCCCTCTAAAATTTTTACACACCACTCAGTTTACACTTTACACAACCCTCTAAAAGTTGTACGACACAAATGATATTTCAGTAAAGATGTGACCTTGTTTGGTAAGGATTTGAAAAAAAGGTTTATAAATAGATTTAAAATTTAAATTTTGTATAGGTACCGAGATTTAAATGTGTTATGTAAAGGTAATGATTAAATTATGTAAGAATTGACGTCACATCAAATACGTAATTAAATATAATATTACTATATGTCTAAATTTTAAAATTTAAATCGATTAATAAATTCAAACCATTTTTTGCTTTTTAATTGGTTGCCAATTGCATGTACAAATATGTATTTTTCTTCCCGAAAAAATGTGACTAGACAAATAAGAGGCGTTGTTAAGTACACTTGGGCTTATCTCCCCCCTAACGCACCGCAAAAAATGGCCACTTCCGGTGCGGCTACTGCCCTCGGCTTCCTCCCTCCAAATTCAATCAAGACTCGCCTTTTAATTTCCAAGAATTCGCTCTCGTTTTCAAATCTCCAACGCACCTGTTTTTCCACAGCTAATCGCTGGTCTTTTAAACACTTCAAGAAAATCAATGGCATACTTTGCAGCAGCATGCCCTTTGTCTCCACAGGCACAACCCATTACGAGGTACTATTCTTTTTCTAGGATTATTGTGTTGTGTTCTTCATTTATTTGTGCGGTTTCTTCAGAAATGTTGGAATATAATTTGATATAGCAAATGGTGGTTGAAGGTTAACTTTTCTTGAATAGTTTCGGATAAGCTGTAGTTACTGTATATGTTTATCTTATTGGTGGTCGTTGAATGTGTAAATAAAAAATTTATTAGGCTTTCAGAATGGTGAAAATTTTATATTTTGAAGACTAATGATGTTAACTCAAGCCGTTTATGAAAAATCAAAATGTGTTATGCCTTTGATAAAAAAATCTGTACATCACGTTGGTGACAATCTTACCACAAAAATGTTCTTATACCAGTTGCTGGAAAAAATTGATTCCACCCTCCCCCCACCACCACCAAAAAAAAAAAAAAAAGTGTAGCCACACAGAAGAGACGAAAATCACAAACGCCACGAAAGAGAAACACAAAATGTGGCTAGTCAAATGTGAAAATGATTTAGTGCTAGATGTATAATACCATATGGTGACATACGGCACACGCCACATGGCTGTATGGTGGTGCACGGTATGGCACCATAGGGTGCCATATATATGGTGTTAGACGGGACTATAGTCAAACCACCTATAACCACAGGAAGAGATACTATTGATAAATCAAAACTAATGTTTTCCTTACCTCTCAATCTCGTATAACTTGAAAATTAGAGCAGTCAAAAAACAACGTTGCCACATCTCTGCTCATACTGTTTTATTTTGCTCTCTAAATTTTCTTCATCGCCATGAACAGCACAGTTCGCCATGAGAATCAATTCTCAATTCTGTCTACATGTAGCTCAATTCGACAAAGTACAAAGAACACCAGAGTGATACTCACACGCGTGTCTGAAGGCAAACGCCTTCTTCTTCCTATTTCGCTTTTTCTCTATCACTTTGGCTGCTGCTTGCCGTTGTCTTCTATTCTCTGGTGGCCAAATATCCCATATCTATAATCATAGTAATTAAGATTTGTTAAGTTTTGTATTCCAGACTAAACTCAATTTCTATAAAAGGATATCTTTTTACCTTTATTGCCAGCCAAGAATTCATATTTCCTTTACCGCGCATAATTCTGTTATTTCACAAATTTTATGTCAAAACTAATACATTAAGATCAATACAAGACCTTATTGAAATAGATAACAACAAGCTTGTCCCCTCTTTAACTTCAGTTTACCATTCAGACAAGCTGGTGCAACAGTTAGGTTGTATATTAATATTTGTGACTAAATGCATGGAACAGTACTGAAGTGAATTCTTAAGCTAGTAGGTATCGGATTCATTTATATAGATAATTATAAAGTTGATACCTTACTGGGAAATTAGATAATTCTTGATACATTATTTTGTATTCTAGTCTGCTCACAAGGGGGCTGTAATAGTGAACTCTTTCCAGAACATAAAGTACGTCAACTTGCAGGGTATAAATAAATAAAAATATAAAGGCTCACCACCCTGCCTAAGTGTTTAAGGATTGAGAAATGATATCGGTACTTTCCCAATGTACTGCCAAAGATGACTGCCTATGTGGCCCTTTTGCACTTGATGGTTTCTCCAGTATATCATTTTGCGTAAGCCCATAAAGTTAGTTGTATGGTGTTCCCTAATTCATGCTGTGCTGTTTCTCGAGATGAGGTTGATTCGCTATACTGAAGCATAAATGTTTCAGATTACTTTTTAATGTGATTAACATGGCATCTAATTCATGTTACCTAGAAAAGGATGTCAGAACTCTCCCAAGAAATTTTTTTTTTAAATTAATGGCTAAACTAGGATTTCTTCCTCTTGAGACCTTTCTGGTTAGGCACCATAAGATAGTTCTGGAAACGAATTTTTGAAGGGATGTTGAAGTACAAAATTCCCAAATAAAGCTCTGGTAAAAAATTGTTTTACATAAACCGGAGACCTTATCTAAAATTTGTTTCCCACCACAGTTTACAGATTGCTTCCTTTCCATGTTATCCTCCTAATTTGTGCATGTCATACATCAGAGAAGCTTTGACAATGTGAATTTCATGTTGTCCTGCCGAATCGAGCTTAAAAAAGCATTGATTATTTATTAAAAAAAAAAAAAAAAAGAAGAAAGTTAGGAAGAAAGTTCTAAAGAAGTCTTGCAATTTCTTTAAACTTGCACTTGTTTAACCATAATAAGTCTTAAAATTTCTGAAGATAACATTAAGCACCAAATTGATTACTGGATTTTATGTGAATAAAAAAATTATTGTGTTGCAGTTTTCTGATGGTGATTCTGAGGTGGAGTTGAGATTGGAACTCGGGAAAGAAGGCATAAGTCCTAGGGAGATCTTTATTGATGCAAATGAGAACTCCTTGCTAATCAGAGTGCAGCAAAATGGATATAATAGGACTCTGCTGGATACAAATACCCTCTATGGGATGATAAAGCCTTCAGAAACAATATGGTATCTTCTATCAGTAACATCAATTTCATTAATCAAAACAACAAGTTAATAGCTTAGATGAAAGTTATTTGTCTTCCACAGGTATATAGACGATGATCAATTGGTCATTAATTTGAAGCAGCAAGACCCAGAATTAAAATGGCCCGACATCATGGAATCTTGGGAGTCCTTAACAATGGGAGTTATGCAACTGTTGAAAGGAACATCAATTTATTTAGTTGGGGAATCGACTGACATGAATCATAAAATTGCTCGAGAACTAGCTGTTGGTCTTGGGTTTGATCCCTGGCCTTTCCTTTTTGCAAAAGAATTTGCATTGATTTTATGTGACTCAATTTGTTACTTCACCATGTTGCATTCTTTTTCCATTTATCTCTTCATGCAGGTATCTAAATCTGTCTATGATTGCTCATTAACTTCACATTTTCATATTATCTTAACCAAATCTGTTTTAAGTTTACAATTGCAATCACAATTTTTTCCTGTATCACTTGCTCCCTAAGTTAAGTAACCTTTACTAATTAGTAATAAGAGGAAGATTTGAAGTGTCACCTGCACTGAGTTTCTGATTTGTTGCATGATTTCAAGTTTGTCACCTTTCATTTGATTTCATTTGCTTATGTCTTATCCACTGTCTGCTTCTTTGGTTGTTAGATATACTCCACTCAGCACGAAGGAGATCTTGGAATCGTATAGCAAGCAAACTATTGAGTTGTGTGAGTGCCATTTTACTTGTGCTCCCCCCTCCCTCTGATATCACCACTTCCAGACATTTCTTGATTTACGACATACTTTTTCTTCCTCTGATGGTCAAAACTCTTGACAGCCAACTGAAGGGCGTCAATTATTCATGTAAGCGCCTAAAAAATGCGTTTTTCCTTTTTTAACTTCAGATTGTACCCGATAAATTAGCTTATGGTCCACGATATTAGCACTTAAAAGCAGGAATATGCGAAAACTATGATGCTGCATTTCTAAGATGTTAACGGAATCAGTTACAGTTTCCGCTCTTTGTGAGTAAAGCATTGAAGATGTACCCATCTAGTTAACAAGATCGGAACTGAATACACATCTAAACATAGAAAATGAATATTAATGATCCACCACTATGGGATTTCCATCAATAATGCAGCTGCCAAGGCTCGGATGGGGTGAATTTAAAACTTGAAGCAAAAGTCCCATTTAGGATAGAAATCTGTAATTGATAATATCTTTCTGCTTCCTAGCCCTTCACCCACAACATCCACACCTTTCCTTGGGAGCCCTCTATGAAAAAGTAGCAGAAAACTTATCCTAGCCCTTCACCCACAACATCCACACCTTTCCTTGGGAGCCCTCTATGAAAAAGTAGCAGAAAACTTATCAGTGAACTACTGTACCGAACTGTGCAGACCAGTTCTTCTGATGTATAGAATGAGTAACAGGTCTTAGAACCAAGAACCAATGTGATTTGGTTTGATTCTCCATTCTAGACCCAGATCCAGCTCGAATTGAGCCGAGCTGATTTTTTTGTTTTTTAAAAAATAAATATTTGGTTTATTTAAATGTCATCCGTGTTCAAAGCTTGGGCTACGAGGCTCATCTCCATTTCAAATTAATTAAAGATCCATTTTTGAGTGAATCTAATTGGAATCACTGGAACGAATTTAGTGAATTAATATTTTTTATCAAATGCAACTTACAATTTTCGGAAGTTTAGGCTATGCATGTGATTAAGAAAAATGCTACAGAAATAAGGAACAGTAGAACAGGTAGGGTGAAAGGAAAATGAAAGGTAAATACCGGCTGGAAATTACAATAATACATGTACTTAATATCCTAAAGACTGCTTATAAAACTTCATTGTCTTATACAAATCATAACAATCATTAAATATCTTGCCATGTATGATAATTCTTAACTTTATTGCAGGGGTGGCGTCACAGGGTTCCGATGCTGTTGCAGAAGCAGAAAGCTCTATATTAGAAAGCCTCAGTAGGTAATGACCTTTGATACTCACCATTTGCCTTTGATTGCTACTTAATCTTCCATTCAAGTCTACTGATTCAATTGGTGCATAGCTAAACATATAAGTGATGTAGGGTTTCAGCCATGCACGAGCTGTTGTTTCAACATTAGGCGGCCAGCATGGTGCTGCTGGGAGTCCTAGTAAATGGCGGCATCTTTTTGCAGGATTCACTGTTTGGTTGTCTCAATCTGACGCCACAGGTGATGCATTTTATACTCTTTCTGTTCTTTAGGAAATGCATGGTTTTGATTCTTTGTTGTGAAAAGTGATATATTGGAGAATTTGTGTTTAGAATGTCAAAATGTAATTGTTTTCTCAAAGAATATGTTTTTGAGAATGAATTTGGGAAATATTTGATTCTTACAGAATCATCTCCACACACCCTTCACGAGAAAATTATTCTTCCTTAGATTCTGAAGAGGCAATAGTACTTCCTTTTCCTCTGTGATGCAATTACAAGTACTCCCAGCCAATTACTAATTATTACCGACCGTAAGCAAGTTTCTCCCCTACAGCCAAAAAAAGAGTAGATATGTCACACATACATCTGTTATGTATGTCACACTTCACCCTCCTCCTCCACTCCTCTCTTCTTCTCAAAAATCTTCTTCTTCCTCCTCTGCTCCTCCTCCTTTGTTCCATTCTTACGGTCGGCACGCACCGAGTACTAATATCCTTTGTTCCATTCTTGGGTAACGTGTTTTTGGAGTAGCCTTTGCCTATTCTACATCATGACTAGAAATTTAGAACATGTTTGTGTTGTCTGTGATTAGGTAACAACTCAATGAAACAGAAACTCATCAAACTACATGTGTTTTTATTCAACAGTATCACTACTTTAGAGAACTCAAGTTTCTTTTTTTTTTTTTTTTTTTAATTCAACAATATCGCTACTTTAGAGAACTCAACTTTCATCCCTTCAACAAGTAGTTTGTATCTGTTGATCCGCTTTCTTAACATAATAATACTGACAATATTGACAACTTCAGACGAGTTTAAATGTAGAGGAACTAAAGGATAGCCTTTTATCTCATCGCTTGAAATCAATCAATTAATTAGTACACTGACAGGGTAGCCCTTGTTTGCAAACCCATTCTATTTATAAACAAAAATTGTGCAAACCAATAACATCCACATATATTTATGAGACTCGCATGTATTACACAAATCACCACCATTCAATCCCACTCATTCTCTCTCTTTTTTCTCATTAAAACTCATTAAAATGAGTTTGCAAACGGGCAGTATGTTTATGGTAGCTTGATTATAATTTAAGTAGTAGACTGCTGTGAATTCCACAAAATGTGTGTGGAGTAAACTTTCGGTCTCAAATTTGGTGTGGACAAAATTTGGTCTTTTGACTTACTGAATTATAATAACTATCACAACTTCTGTTCATTTCCCCTCCCCTTCGTCCTTTTTGAGTTTTTGAGTGACTCAACATTTTTAGACCTCCTAGTTCTAAAAGTAGGGTGGCCTTTGCAAATTGCCAAATTCCATCCTCTGTGGAACTTGGGATATATCCTTGTTTAATTCATAGGTAAATAACTCTCTCCACAGTTACTGTAATTATTGTTATTACTTTTCTAAGATTGTAATCTGAGCGCAATTTCTAAGATTGTAATCTGAGCGCAATATGCTTTGATTTTAGATGAAGAGTCAGCGAAAGAGGACGCCCAGATACATTTCAAGAATGGTCTTCAAGGTTACTCAAATGCAGAGGTCGTGGTCAAGCTCGGGGGTTGGGATCCGAATTACTCCAAAACTGTTGCTCAAGCGTCGTTAAGTGCTCTCAAACGCCTGATTTTGTCGACAGGAGTCTTCCAGGTAAGCTGCCGGGCTATAAGCCTTCTGAATCATTATTGACTTACTGTCGGTGTTATTTCGTTCTTCATTATATACTACTTTGGCGATGATTTCCTTCTGATTCCATAACTAAAATAGGGCATGTGTATAGGAAACATAGGAAGGGAAACATAAAAAGAAGAAAAAGTGTAACATGTGAGTTGTCCAATGATCTCGCACCACGTGTACGTCATGTTGGGGGGGTTGGGACTAGAAGAAAAAGAGAGAGATTTGAACCATTAACTAGGGATTTTCTGTTTGAATAAAGTAGTAAAAAATCTTGCATGCAAAACAACATTTGAATCGTATCCGTCGTAGCTTAATGCTAAATGATAAAAAAATCGAACTATACAAGTTTTTTGTGTTGTAAATGTAGAAAAGATTATTTGAATGCAGTTACATTAGCAGTGAAAAATAAAACCTAAAATATCATGTTGAAAAAGCATAAGGTCCTAATTATTCCAAGTACTTTATTATATTATGTTATTGATGGTAAAAATTGAACCTTAAGACATGGCTAAACTGAAGGTACTGACAAATAGTTAGTCTCCTTTTTTGTTGCCCATGTGAGATGGCTTACGTGCGGTGGTCCTATTACATTGTGAAGTGGTTCTCATTAGAAATGTTTCATACAATTTCAATCCTCAAACCATTTTTTTATATGGGGACATGCCCATTTGAGCATCTCTAGCAAAAACAGGGAGGCCCTCACTGATTCTCACAATTCATATGAGGTGCTCAAGTGAGCATTGTGCCAACTGTGAAAATTTTCAATCCTCGCATGTCAAATGAGCACCGTTCTCATGTCTTAGAATGAATAATACCTCACATAGGGGATGTCTCACATGTAATGGATCCCACCTCATTTTGATATAATAAACGAACTTTCATTCAATCCCACATACCAAACAAGAAGGTAAAAAAATATCAAAACATCACCACTTTTTATAGTCAAATGCTTTCCAAGACCTTATTTACTCACGTGATTAAACTTTTACATTTATTGTACTGAAGGTAAGAAAAGTCTGTATATAAGGCTGAGATGTCAAGGGGATTGGCCGGATATCAAGCCTCACGAATCTCCTCCTCCATCATTGCGTGAGTTCGACTACAAAGAAAAGTTCAGTCGTGTGGGAACATTTTCATTGCGTAATAGATATTATTTCCCTTTGAGTTATATACCATTTGTGTTGTATATTAAGTTGGCAATACTAAATATCCTATATCTTCCATTTTATATTTTCATCACTTTTAGCAAGAAGCCGACTCGCTGCTTGTTTCTTTGTCCATCTCTTTTGTCCTATCTTATGGTTTTAGATGAGATAATTTAACACGGTCATGGGTCTGTCTTACATTATCAGTAGCGTGCCCAAACAATTAATGCTATTTATTGAGAGTGGAGGCCTTGTCTCAAGTCTACTTGGCATTATTACGTTAGGGAATGGGCAGAGATGTATAAAACACATGATCATCATCATCAGTCGGCAAAACATTAACGAGTCCAAAATAAAGCTTAACATTAAGGAGTTTCAACTTGAAGGAAACTAAAACTTAATTCAACGCTCTGACAATATTCGCAACTTCGCTTTTTTACACAACGTGATATTATCAAAACGGCTGGCAAACACAGAAATCAAAGGTTCACTTACCGTCGCTCAGAAGCCGCCTGCCCCGTGATTATGATCAGCCATTTCTACTTTGGATTTACATGGCATCTGCAAGTTGCAAATGGCAATGTCATTAGAAGAGAAGTGTGTAGGTCCAAAAACCAGCCACAATATCAGAATAATTCTCAGATGAAAATACAGAATCTTGTGCCGCCTCAATGTAAACATTGGTGTGACAAGATCGGAAGTTTGATTGATAATATTTGGTGAAACAATCAGCCAGGGGAAGGAAACAAGTCCAATAGGGAGTGTTGCAGTCGGGGGTTTTGCAGGGGCAGTGCGAATGTTACTATCATTTCTCGCTATACAAAGCAGTTCATATATGATCAATTTATACCTAACCAACTCTGAGGTGCTCAAATAGATTGGCTATTTGTTGGGGAGAAATGATTGAAGCATATCACAGGGAATGGTTACGATGTACATGAAATATGAAACAGTTCAATAGCACTTTGGACACCCAAAAAGGGGGAGACACAGAACATGTCAATGCGCATATGCAAGGTCAGATCTGCAATTGCAGAAAGGATGCGTTCCACTGAATGAGATGCATGTGACAATGCATAGATGACAACTTCATATTTAGCATCTAAATAAATAACCCAATGTACAAGTGCACTCCAGAAGTTTTGTAAACAGAACCTAAAGGTCATACCGTGCACTGAAGGCTAGTTATGGCAGACCGCAGCAAGGCATCCCCAACAATCAACCTTAACTTCTTAACAAAATCATCACGACTTATCTTCTTGTTCTGCAACATTTCAGTGGAAAAAAAGAAACTGAAATTTAAAAAAAAAAAGGATAACCCCAGAAGTAAAGAGAACACAGAAGTTATGGTAGTCAACAAATATACCTTGAACAACTCATAATTGGCATTGACAAGGTCCATATTTTCAGGAGTAACTTCATTTGAGATTGCGGCAAACAACATAGGGAATGGCATCCAGGGGCTCTTAGGAACCCTTGATGAACACGCACCGACAACCATTGCTTCCTTCGAAGACCTTTCAGCTGAGGCATGACGACCGTCACTTCCCTACAAGTTAACACAAGTTAACATACATGAATGATGACCAATGCAAATAACTGTTGAATTTCAGATCCCCATTTCCGATGACATCAATCAATCATCAATGATGACAAGTACAGAGAACCATGCAATAGAAAACAATTATCATGAGATCAATCTATTTTCATATTCAAAAGATCAACAAAAATATACAATAATGATACAAAAAGACTTCCAGCAATGCATGCATATAAGCCCCCTGTTCATTAAAAGAAGCCGTTATAAATCAGACAGCAAGCAACTTGGCAACTATGAGATAATCCACCATAAAATTGTTCAGTCCTTGCACTTCATTTTTAGATTAAAAAATATTTCCAATGTAGAGATGAATCCATAAAGTAGCACTAAAAGGAAATTCTTCCTTTTAAGGTTACCCAAAAATGCTATTAGTCCACGAGCCAAATCCTCCTGGCTGACTTGACCAGATTTGCTAGCCGTTTCCTGTATTAGTCAGAAGTCTGAAGAAGAGTAGAAAGTCTCTGGAAAAATAGCACAACTACTGAAGTAAGACCGAAGACAGTGTCTGATTGCAAATGAGTACTCTAGAAATCAAAATCTGAAAACACAAAATGTAAGAGAATCGCCTAATCACTGGGCTCTGGTAAGTAGTTGACCTACAACAACAATCTAGGATACACAGACACATCTACTGTGACAGTTTGCCGCACTCCAATAACACTCAAGGAATTGTATCCAACAGAACTTGAGATGAAGGGAGATACAACCACTTCGCCTAGAATTTTTCTACAGCTTTTGAACAAGGTGTCATTGGCATCAGGTCCCAAGTTCCAGTCCAAGCCCACTCCTTTTGACCTTCTTCTTAAGGGCACCTTATAGAGGTGTGAGTGGCTATAAAAATAGAAACCACAGGCCCACCCATTTCAAGTATACTCCTAAACCATAACCCACTCAACCGACCAGGGACTTGTTTAGTTTTTCTATAAGTCTGGTCAACAAATCAAAACTTCATTTTCAACTCATTTCTCTGCAGAAATTACTTCAAAAGTTCCCCAAAAAGTTTCCACTTCACCACACATTTTTTGCTAAAAAATAATCACTTAAAGAACTTACTAAAGAAAAGTTAGCAATACACCTCCAATTTTGATACCAACACATAAGGAGATTATTATAAACTATGTACAAAGTAGCTTTTTGAAAGAGGGCTGAATTGTAATCACCATCTGTAATAGCATAGTTAAAACTCATTTATTCTTGTTCATTTCTATTGCAACAAGATGGTGTTGTCGGGCCTAAGAATGGACCAACTACTAAAACTTCAATGGGAGAAGATGTAATCTATGCCTATCACTCAAAATCATGCGTCAAGTTCCGTTCATAGAATGTTCGACCTTACCATGTATACATATATTTTCAAACTGAAATCATTCAAAGATAGTTCACAAACACGAAAAGTGGTCTAAAAAACATGTCATATCATATAAAAAATTATGCAATGAAGATATAACACAAGAATTTCAAAATTTATATAACAGGTATCTGATTCTCATTCTATTTAAAAATTATAATTTCACCTACCAGCATTAAATCAAAACCACATATTTCAAGCACCAATTATATCACCACTACCTGTTCAACCTCATTATGGTTTCTCCATTATCCAAAACTAGAATGAGAATCAACCCCACAGTTCCCAACATGTTCACATACCACATTATTCTAAAAAGCATGTGTTGAAGTATTCGTGTTCGTAAATATAGCTTACCCAACAACAAACAGGGCTGTTGCCTGGCTAAGTTCCCACCACTCAAATAAATCAAATTATTTATCATATGGTGAATAGCATAAGTGTAGATATAAAACTCAATCAAAATACTCAGTCAATCAAGGCCTAAAATAGAAAGATATGTGCATTATTAGGTTGAAAAGTTCTTCCCGGTTTGCCTCATTGGTTATCTTGATTTAATCCATGGCCAGTGCAATAAACACGTAATAACATACAGAAATTAGCCAGATCCTCTTAGCAGGACAAGAAGACTTTTACCATCAACACAGCTTCTACTCCCAAGGTGCCATATATTAGGTCCAGACCTTGAAGATAGAAGGATTATGAGTTAGCAAAAATTATAAGCCATTACCGGAAGAGCCTTCTGAGGCCTTCTCCAATAAGCATAGGAATCTGTCCTAGCCCTACATGGAGCAGAAGAGAATGCTGAGCAGCTAGATGAATGATGAATCAAGAGTCTTTTGTGACCTAACAGGTGCCAAACAGTATCAAGCCCAGACAGCAGCCCGTCCACAATCTGATAGCATCACATCAATTTCATATGGCCTTCTTCAGTCCACATTTATGATCACTTCCCAATATGCTTTCTTGAAATGAACATAAGAGCAATTTCAGTATTGCAGTCACTCATGCGATATTTCTGGCAAAACATTCAACTGGTCCCGTCTTCTTCAGCCCTAGCCCAACAACCAGACTGTCATCAAATTGGCTGGAAGATGATACCGGTTCTCAACACGACCCTAAGATAAAAAATTCTTCTATATAGTAGGAAAGGATTTTAACTTGATACTAGGATCAATTCCATTTACACCCGCTCAGATGCTAAAAGGACTTGCCCGACCAACTTGGTATCAGCAGAGATCTGATTTTCACTGGACTACAACACACTTGCTAAAGGAATCCATTCATGTATCTCATCACAAGTCAATCTCAAGTTTCACCATATCATAAGGAGGTTAAATCCACAAGGATCAAACTTGAACGAGAGGGGGGCGAGCGAGCGCGAGAGAGAGAGAGAGAGAGAGAGAGAGAGGGGGGGGGAGAGAGAGAGAGAATATTCGCTCAAAATATAGCCTACTTACTTTACTAGCATTATCAAGAATCAGAAGCGACGTTGTCCAAGAATAAAATTCAACATTGTTCTTCAGCAAGCACATTATGAGTTGTGAGTCCAGCAATAAGAATTCGTCAATAATACATGCTACAGAAGCAGCTAGTTCCCATAGGCCACAGATAACAGAATGGCTGAAATCCTTTTTTTTTTCCTTTTTTGCCTTGGCACGCCCCGTGAAATCAAACTAGAACTCTGGACCTTGCTTCTAGTTACCTTCTATGTCTTCAGAGGCCAGAAACCATAGTACTAAGTGGCACTTTGAGATTCTAGTCAGGAAGAAACTGAATCACTTTGGTAGCTGTCGAGACCTGCTTCATAACCTCAGCATATCCAGTGTCTTGCTTCCAATCATGCTAAAGCAAGCCTAATAGCGTCCGTTGGCCCATTAGTTCTTTCATCATTGAGAGTCCTCTTGATTTTTACCAATATTATTTCATCATTCAATCATGAAATTTTCCATCACTCATTTTCTTCTCTATTGCTTCAAAACTGACAATAGCGTGAGTTGCAAATATATCAACTTAATCCAGCGCCCCATTAAACAATCATCAATCTAATAATCAAATCTGCTCATAAAGCAGATCTAACCTTTATTTTAAAATATACACATGTATACCTGTTTCTTTGATAATGATATGCCAATTAATAACCTTTAATTTTTAACAAACTATACATTTTAAATTCTAATTTTATATATCTTCATATAGATAAAATAGGCCTTTTCTTCCTATCTTGTAACAGGGAGAGGAGCTCTGGAAAGAGCCTTGCTCCACCGTATCATTGGACCAGAGCTAGCCATTGTTCTACAACAATATAGCTAAAAACAGACTACCATGCTAGTCTTTTCCTTTTAGAATTAGAATGCTTAGAAATGAGCAGGAGATAATTGTGTAGCACGTGTGGCTCCCACAAAATATAAGGATAAAAAATAGTTTACCCAATTTCTGTTTTGGAATAGAAATAAATGATATGTTCTAAGAAGAATTCTAGAAATAGCGGCAACCGGTAAGTTGCTTTGGTCATGGAAAGGTTTTACAAAGCAACTAAGGGATCAGTGTACACAAAAGAGGTTAAAAAATGTACCACGGGGATACAGCGAAGTCAAGTTTATGCGTTTTCAGCAGGATACTTACCAACTCAGTTGAAGTGGAACCCATATGTAGCTGGACCTCAGGTCTTTCATAACAAGTACTGACCGCCGAAAGATCAACCCTACTCTCACTTTCAACCATTGGTCCTGCAAGAGAAATCATTCTTTAATCTTTATCAAGAGAAGGCCTCCAAAAAGTTTCAATATCAAATAGTATTTGAAATCAACATCAGCATTATTGATTTCCAATGCTATAGTTATTACATCATTCGTTGGGCAAGTACGACATCACTTACAAACCTCTGTTTATTTATCTATTAATTTTTATTCTTATTGATTTTTTTTATTTTTTTTTTTTTTTTGGGGGGGAGGGCTTCGTGTTTTTAGGAATACAGAGCCTATTCAATGCTAGGAACTTTTCAGCACCTTCTACTTTTGTCGTAAACAGTGGATGTTAACTTATTTGCAACATGAAAATAAATAAATAGGCATGGCTCTCTCACGTGGACAGATTAATTCAACAAAGACCTCAAGCTGAAAGGTCATGTCCAAGATATTCAAGATAGAAAATAGGAAAAGAAAATAACATGCAAGCATAGACCGTCACCTTTAACATCCGAAGCCATCTTGAAACTAACATCATATTCTGGGTAGATGTGAGAATTCATATTTGTGTTCCATACTATGCACTGCTTTGGATTTTGAAGATTGTCAACACCACTATCAAAGTCCTCGCTCCTGGAGTGGAACTGTTTTCTTCCAGAAGAAACAAGCTCCATTTTCCCCATTATTACACGACATAATACCACATATCTTGTGTCATTTTCGTCAACATCAAAAGAACTAGCGCTGCAAGTAATGGAATCATACCGAATAACAAAAAAGGTGAAAAGGGGGAAAGAATTTAACAATAAGAACCACATAAGAGCTTTCAAATAGAGATTTTTTTTTTTATGCCCCAACAAGTAATCAGTATCGGAAATGGTTTGTTTTCATCCAGGCTACCAATTAAAGAAAATATCTAATGATTTAACAAATTACTCCCCAAAACATTTTTAGGTAAGCCTTGGCAGATGCTGTAAACAACGGATTCCTAAAACTATATTAGCACAAAAAATGTAACCAACCTCTCGCCAGGAAGTTCAATTTAATTCCCATAAAAATGATACTGTTATCTCGATTAATTGATTGGAGAAAAGAGAGAGTGAGCTGCATCACACCTGATCTCTGTGCAATCAGCGGGAATAAGATATATCCCGATCCCATTCTTGGGACTAATTTTAGACAATGCATAATGGCCAACCCCATATTTCATTATACCCGATACAGTTTCTTTAGAACAGGGAAGCCAAGCGTACTGAACATTTGCATCTCCACGATACTTTTTAGTAATTTCAACCTGTTTCAGGAAAAGCTCCAACCGAGCTTCCATTGTATTACTTGATCCACGATGCACTTCAACTACTTCTGTACAAGCAGATGAACCAATACCTTTCAGAAATATCTTCTTTACTGTGTCAACATCCAGGAACTCCTGTGAGTTATCAATTACCCTGACCATTTTTCTTTCAATCTCCTTATTTTCCTCAAATTGCTCCTTATTTTTCACAGCTTCTGTTCTGGTACAACTATGATTAGCTTTGCCACTACATTTTTCTGTAGTGTTCTCATGAGTCTGCATTGGCTTAACAATCGATTCCCCAACAGATTCCTTTAAATTAAAAGCATCTGAACCATTTATTTCAATCTCAAGATGTAACTTGATCTTTTCAGGTCCCTGAAGCTCGGAAGCTGGATGATCATAATATTTATCAAATTCATTGTGGGGAACTTGCGATTCCTCATAATCAGCAAAGATCTCAGGAAAGAAACAATTTCCACTCTCATCAATCCATGCAATAGGTTGATGCAGACCAGTCTTTAAGTCCAACTGCATCATATGCAGGAGATCTAGCAAAAGAATATTACCATTAACATCTATCTCCACAGCGGTCTTCTTCAGTAGGAAGTCTTTCTGAACCGATTTAACGATATCCAGAGGGAAATCATTCCATTCACCTTGGTAATAATACATTAACCGGTGTGGAAGCCCACTTTTTTTGAAGTATGAATAATATGTAAGCAGTGATTTCCCAGAGGTTAAAAAACAGAAGTCATACTTGCTCTTAGATTCATACAGTTTCCTTCTTTTGCCAAGCCTGTGGATGAAAGAACTGGTAGTAGATCGTAGAGGCAAGACCACATCAGTGTCTCCTTCAAAGCACGTCCCAGCCTTTGGCCACTTTCTCTTCAAGTCAACAAGAACATGATGACCACTATCCAATACCTTTGCGTACTTTGCTTCCATTTCTGCACACCGGACCAATCCCAATCTCCTGATTCACACTCAAAACTTCGAAGGCAACAAATTCAAAGAGCCCGGTCTTTGTTTTGCATTAAAGAAACAAAGCCATTGGTAAAAGTTGACGAACCCTAGAAAATTACAAGCAACCCATCAAGTACATAAAAAAGACTATTTCAAACCTTGTAAGAGTAGCTCATTACCAATGCAACAAAAATCATGTCCAGTATCACTATATCAGCCCTGGTAAAAACGATACACTAAACAAAAACCCAGAATACACCGATAAAAGCTAACATGCTAATATGAAGCAATATGTAAGGGAAGTCATTTTATATAAGATCTTACAATAATGGAGTTGCAAACTGATATTAAGATCAAACTTGTATACCCCCAAGCAAGATGAAAACCATTAAACAAATAGATTATAAAGCTATTAAAAGTAAAAAATTACAATAAACAATAAGCACCTGCGGAATGCTGGAAGTTTAAAAGACTAAAACGTATGTAATGACAGCCACCTCTAAGTAGTGATAAAGTGTTATCAAAAAGGCTTTAAAAAATCGCTCAACTTAAAAACTTAACAACAATTCATGTTCATCGCGAATTGATCTGTTACAGCAATAAGCCAGCCTCAAGAAAGCAGTCCCCTAGTTAAACCTGGTGAAACATTCATACATCCACCCCCTCCCTCTTTTCCTCCGCAAAAACCCCCAGGCAAACCACACAAAAAAAGGTTGAGAGAAGTCACTCAGCGATCATATTGGTGATCAAAGTGAATCATTAAATCTAAAAGTTTCCGAATGAAGCAATCCCCTATTAGCTAAGTTTTGAGGAATACTAATAACTCCTTT
>CAVNYN010235987.1:0-62360 GCA_963692815.1 Nyctanthes arbor-tristis
ACTGCCTCTTTTCTGTGACACCTTTCCGTGATACATACACACTCAGATATGTGTGCTCTGTGTGCATATGCATCTTTCATGCTGTGAGTAATATAGTAATATATAATGTCGACTAAAATAAAATTGTTTAATGCATTTGGCAACACATTTATAAAAGAATTTCTTATAAAGGTCCATATTAAATTGATTTTTGAAGTATCAATTTTTTCCAACTTTCATTCTCAACCACACATTCTTTAAAAAATCACTTTTTCACATTTATTAAGAGTACTTTTAACCCTGCGTTCCCCCAAAAAAGATAACTTTCACAAAAGCGAAAACATATACCCTTTATGTTGGTTTATAAACTGCCACTTGACATTATTTCATTGGTTCACTTTTTTTGAGAAATCAAAAAGTAAAGGTCAAGCCATCATTTTTACGTTTTTTAAAAAAGTATCCGATAAAATGATGCCACATGGCATTTTATAATTCAGTTTATAAACAACTTGTTTATAAACGGTTGCCAAACACTGTTTTGATGGGCCCTTGTTGATGCTCTCACTTGTGAATCACAATACTTTGACAAACTTGTATTTCTTGCACTATTAGAATGAAAGACATGATATAAGAAAAGTATGCAGACAACCAAGAAGGTTGAGGTTTGATCGGTGTCATCAATTATGTGATTGGAATAACATGTATTTTTGTGAAACTGTGGAACAGTGTGAAGAGCAAGGAGACATTAGCTCATCTGGGCTTCTCCTGGAATTTGCACTGAGAAATTTAAGCGCATGACATATATTTTACTTTAATTTGATTGGACCCGATCTTATGACATCTCGTCCTCTGCTGAGTTAGGATTAATAACTCACTGCTTATTTCCTTCTTTTTTTTTTCATTGCTGATTATCTCATCTTTTGATGTCCCTTTTATAGTTTCTTTTGTCAACTTCTTTGATTAGTTTCCAAGTATGCTAGAGTATCTGTCTAGGAACACACACAAACAAATGCAATTGTTCATGTGGTTCATGTGTAATTATGAACTTATATAGTTTTGCGTATTACTGTGGTTTTCTGTCTATATGGATGTTCGTGAAAAGCCTTTTCGGTCTCGTATGATCAGTCCTGTTGGTCCTTCACCAAGTCCTCTACCACCCATCTCAATGCAAGTACGGTTTCTGGTTCTTACCCCTAGTGATGCTTGCCATACTTTTTGGTAGTAAAATATTGAAATCTAATTAAAAAATTTTGCTGAACTCCCTTTTGTTTCAGTTTCGACCAGTGGCACCACCGCCTCCGCCACAGCCATATGCTCCTATGCCTTCTCAACAATTTCAGCCTGTTGGACCCTCAATGGGGATGCCTCCTCACCCCACACAAATGCAGTTCCCTCAACCATTGCCGCCGCCGCCTCCTGCTGCTAGACCTGGGTCGACAGGACATGTCCTGGCACAACCACAGCCAATTCCACCACCAGATTTCCAGCTGAATAATTATACGTCTGTTCCGCCACAGCCTCAGCATCATATGCCAATTTCAAATAATTTTATGCCTAGTTTTGGTGGTCCCAGAATCCCCTCCTCTTCATCATACACTGTGAGATTCCTTAATAGCCTTATAATTATTTGGCTCAGCTCACAATATAGTCACATAACATGGTTTTACTTAATAATTTCAGTTAATGTCATCATCTTCTGGCCCACAACAAATGAATGTGGATTCAGCAACTCAGCACCAGCCTCTTCCCCAGACAAATAACCCCATTTTTCCCACTGGAGAACAACCTTGGTTTCCAACTGGGAATCAAAATGTACAATCAGTCATGCCTCCACAGCAGATGCAGCAGACTGGGGAACAAAATATTGGGGGACAACCTTGGTACTCAAGTGGGGATCAGAATTTAAATCCTGCAGGGCCTTCAGGTCATACAGGTGAAAAGAATGCTGGCGGACAGATTTGGCTTTCATCTGGGAATCAGAGCATGAAATCTGCTACTCCTGAGCAGGCTGTGGAACAAAGTGCTGGTGTCGAGAATTCTGTAAAAATTTTCTGAATTTATGTTGATGTTCTTTGGTACTTGAGTATTTTCTCCTCCATAACTGAGATTCCATTCCAAAATTAAGGCTTGCAACATTACTTGCAATTTCAGGAAAAGATCCAGCCAGAACCTGTTCAAAATGCTTCACCAGTGTGGATACAACATACCGCTGGTAATGGGAAAATGTACGTGCTTCTGTTAAGAAAGTTATATATGTGCATCTCATATTAGATGACATTGTATGCATTACCGCTGTATGGCTTATAAACGACCTTGAAACACTGTCCCGCTACTATCCTTGAGACAAAAATGGTGCAGTTAAACAATTACTTGCAATAATATCACATGGTCAACATTATGAATTGGACTGCATGCCTGATGTTTTGTAATTTGAGATAAGATATTTGGACATTTTGTGGAATGCTGAGGAATATGCACTTAGATCATTATTGTTGACAATGATAGCATCTGTGATAATCTTCTTTGGGCGAGTTGTCCCTCTGTTTCTATTTTGCCCTTTGCACAGTGGTGCGGGTGAGTTTGTTCTTTATATTCTGGGTCCATTTGGATACTGATATTAATTGTTTTCCTTTACAATTCATTTAATTTTTTAAATAATTGGACACGTGGCAAGCGCTAATGATCACACAATTAATGGATGATAGAAGCCATGTGATGGGTCAGATCATCCTCTAAATATGGCATAATTGGAGGTTTCCACGTATCCAATTTCTGAAAAATAGTGCACATTATAGATGAAACCAATTATAATTGGTATCCAAATAGACCTTCTATTATCCTCTATTCTAAATTAAGTGTCTTATCACCGTAGAACTTTTATGGGGATATATTTGGCAAATTGGTGACTGGCAGAGTTATCCTTAGTCGAAAACATTAGCAGATTGAGCTATATCTTTTTTGGCTCCAATTTTATATAGTTCTGATTACTACTTTCGAATTTGAGAGACCCCATGTGAACCATAGTTAGATATATTTCTGCTGCATAGAGCCTAAAAGGAAGTCATTCAAAATATATCTTTCTTTTCATGCAAAAATTGGAGTAGTACTTTAGGCAAACCTTCAATGCAATATGCTGTTCATCGTTAAATGTGTCAAGCTATCAGGAAATTCTTGCGTTGAGGTATGCTCAGTGCTTGATAGTTTTCACCTCTTTACAGCTTATAAGTGATGCCCAATGAATAGGAACGGAGAAAAAAAAAAGGTGTGGGCTGGGGTAGGCGGAGAAATAGAAAAAATCAAGGGGGAGGAATATGGCTTTTATTCATAAAGCCAAGGTGAAGAATCATTTAATGAATTCTCCATTTATAGGCTTAAAACTTACTGTAACAAAACTACATATCAAATTAAATAAAATCCTAATTTAAGAAGGAATGATGAATCTTAATCTAAATCAAACTTACTAACAAATTCAAATAAGTTCTATTTCTTTATCCTGCTAGATCTCCACCAATTCTCTTCAATGGCGAGAGAACTCAATTGATTAGACTTTAGCTTCTCATTCACAGAGGTCTATCTCTTACGATGACCAGGTAACAATACTGAAGTCGTAATAGCCACATGAAATGTTATAACCTTTCATTCAAACCAATTGCTGATAGGAAACTTCTGAAAGCAGTATATGGTGTAACACCTCTCCAAGAAAGCATCATCTGGATCCAAAAACTGAGCATTACACTAGAATAGCATGATACACTGGCCTGCAGAAAAATATGATTGCAGTGTCGGTGGTTCTGATAATAAAATTGATGCTGAATGAATACGGATGAAAAACAAGAAGGGGCAAGAGAAGTGGGAGAAATTAAAGAAATCAAGAGGTAGAAATGTCAATTTTATTCGTAAATCAAATGTGAAGAATACAAGTAATAAACCCTCTGTAAATTGGCTTTAAAACCATCATAATAGTAAGCTAATTATGTCAATCCCTAATTAATTTAACAAGAAATAATAAATACTAATATAAACTAAACTAGAATATAATAATAAATTCTAATCAACTACAATTTCTATTTCTTTATCCTGCCATATCTCCATCAATAAGCTGCTTAGGAAATTGGCAATTATGTAAGGTGTCTTATTTTTCCTTTTTCCTACTTGACATATGAAAATGGACGCCACACAATGACTGAAGCAAGAAATCACTGACAGAATAACCTCTTTCATGGAAAACCATTATCTGGTGTTTGTTTTTTTTTTTTAATCTTTATGAAATCAATAATCAGTCTTGCTATTGATAGTTGTTTCGTAACCAGTATGCTGAGCTGGCTTGTTTCTAGTTCTTGTCCTCCATGCCAATGACAGATTTATGAGCTTTTGCTAAGTGTTCGATTTGATTTCACATCCATGATAGCTTTTTGGTTCACTGTTTTTGATTTACTTAATATGCTTGACTTGAAGAGTTCTTTAAGGATTGTCAATTAAAGAACCTTCTTTGATTGCCATTAGTCTTTTTGCTCTCCAAATCTAACATAAAACCTTCACTATGATGCATATATATGAAGTACTTTGGCAAATCATCAATTCTTTCATGCTACTTATTCCCGTTTTCTTTCTTGGGCAACTCCAAAAATGAAAATTTTAAAGTTTTTCGTCAAATGCAGATATTATTACAGTAGACGGACGGGGCTTTCTTCCTGGGAAAAGCCTCTGGAGTTGATGACAGCAATTGAGGTGAGTCACTTGGTAACCAATTATTTTCAATTATCTTTTCTTCTTTGCATTTTCCTCCTGGTTTGGGGAAACAGTATGTGTTTTGTTTGACACTATCTTTTTTATGCAAGTCTTTGACATATTAATTGAAAATTAGAGCTTGTTTGAAGCTCTTTATTTTTTAAATTTATAAAGGGAATTTATAATGAGTGGAAATAAGTGGTGGAGATTTAATTGAAGTTTGAAATGTGTGGTGATTGTTGAGTAATTGTCAAATCAACAATCAAATCATGGTAGGTGAATTTATAAAGAGAAAAAATAAAGAGTATCAAACAACCCCTTAGTAGAGCAGACCCTGTGTTACCTACTCTGGTGTCACTCTTGCTACTTCAGATGTTAATTGTTACCTTTCCTTTAAAGAAACAGGATTCAGACACTTAGGACTCATGTCAATCCAACTTGAACTATTTCCATGCAATTACCATGCTGAAATTTTTGGATATTTGTACGCTTTACGTCAAATGTAATCTAATCCTTAAAATCGGTGCAAAACCAATCACTTGATCAGCAGTCAAGAGAGTATCTTAGCAGTCAAGAGAGTATCTTGTCTTCCCAATTCCAGTGTCACTTTTTCCCCTTCTAATGTCATATTTTCTCCAAAGAAACATAATTTAGACGCTTGGGATTTACTGCAGTTGAACTTAAACTATTTCTGTGAAATTATCGTTACTGAACATTTTCGATATACCTCGAGTACACTTTAGTCCTTAGAATTGGTGCCAAACGGACTCTTCACTTAACCAGGATTTGAGAGGGTATCAGATGGGCTCTATTATTCAGGTCTGGTAGGAGGCAAGACATTTATCTCTTTACATGAGTCAATGTCCATTGTTATATATATTTTGAATTCAATATTTCTGTGCTTACCTTTGGGTTTTGCCTTAAAATTCTGGAATTATTCACTATGACATTCATATCAATTTTTGTTGGACGCTGATAGTTGGGGGCAAATTATTGTCAGCTGTTCAGTCTTCTGTTGTGAGTTTGTAACTTTTGCAATCCACCACCTCTTACGAGGTTGGAAGTTGTAAACGTTCTTGAGAAACAAAGAGAGTGTAGTGCTTTATTCCTGTGGGCAATTATTTTTAGTAGCTTCACCTTTGTGATACTTCTTTATCAATTCTATTTGGACTTTGGTTTATAATAGCTTCAACTTTGTGATATGCACATTTTTCCTCCAATCTATTCAGACTTTGGTTATTAGCTTTTGTAGTCTTTGGAGAATTATCCATCAAGACTTGTTTCCTCGCTTTAATTTCTACCACATAATGAATTTCAGATCTTATCTCCTTTTTTTAGTCTTATCTCTATTAGGCTACTTCCATTTATGTCACCATATTCATCCCCTATTTTATAAGAGTTTTATTTTCATTTATATTTGTTTTTTATGCAAATGAAAATCACTCGGAGCTGCTTTCTGGATTATATTGTTGTTTTAACTTGCTCCAATTGTAATATGGCTCTTATAGGTTCGTTCCACGTGCTTATTTTTTACCTTGTTCTCCCACTGAATATTTTTCTCTTTAGTAATAATTTCATTATTTAGGCTTGTATTTCCATAATTCATGCACCTGTTAATTTTTCTGATAGTTAACATGCAATGGTTCACCCATTTTATATTTTTGAACTTCGAGCGGGGAAAAAACCCTTTACTTTGTTCTTTTTGTTGAACTTTGAGAAATAATCTTCATTCTTTTGTTTTCGTTTTGTTGTAAGACAGGAAAACTAACTGCCAGTGTGTAACTTACCTTTTTGAGTTGATTTTGAAGCTGTGTGCAACAAACATATTGTTTACACATAAGATGCTTTGGTGATGCAGACCAGATTAGAAGTATGCATAAGAGGATTTTTTTGTTCTATTCCTGTAATTGGGTTTGGGTGTCAGGTGCAATCATGGATGCATGCCTTGATGCTATTTATTGAACGATGTAAATGGAGAAATTAAGAAATATAAACTTTGTCTATCTCATGCCTTACAATTGTTCTCCTACTTCCCTCTCTTACATTGCTTCTCTAATCATTACGTTCAGTTTCATCCTTGGCATTTGAAGGCCTGGGAAGTGAAATATCTCTTCCTTAAGGTTTTCATATTGGACTTCTTTTTCACTTGCTTTGATCAATTTCTATCATATGACAGAGGGCAGATGCATCTACTGACTGGAGAGAATTCACAACTTCGGATGGAAGAAAGTGCGTCCCTTAGTTTGTTTTTGAGTGGTTTAAATTGTTTATAATGCAGCTTTGGAAGGCTTGAACTAATAGTCATCTTCCTTGCTTTATAAATAATACAGGTTTTACCATAATAAGGTTACCAAAAAATCAACATGGGCAATTCCAGAGGAACTGCAGGTAGCTTGGCTGGCATGCCTAACAGTAATTCTATAGTAATACTGTAATAGTAATCAAAGAACAGAAAACTCAATCATCTCTTTTGGAGCTTCTTCCATTCTTATTTGTCTGCATCTGTGACAGTTGGCTCGAAAAACAGTAGAAATGGACTCATATGAAGGAACGCCAACTGTAAAGGATGCTAATTCTAATGCTTCAGCTGATGCTGCTGTCTCTGGGGTCAAAGCTTTGAGCCACAGTGCAAATGATTCACCTTCTGTAGCTGACGACATCAGATCAAGCCCTTCTGGACCATCAAGCATACGTTTGGAAGTTGCTATTGTCATGGGAGATACAACTGGACCGCAAACAACTTCTGAAACTAGCACAGCAGCAACCGCTCTCTCTGACAGAACCTTGTCCGCTAACATGACACCAATGTATTAAATGTTTTTATCAAGTTTTGTGTATTGCGGATATTTATTATTGTCGTTAACTGTAATTTAGTTTACTTTCAATGGTCCTTCCAGGATAACCTCTGATAATACACCATCTCGGGATGCTCAACCTTCTACTGTGGAGGCAACTTCTCCAGAGAATAGACAGGTGCACCGGGGCTCTTTATTCTGGTTAATTTTTTAGATAATGGCAGGCAAATGCACCCAGTGCCATAGTCTGTATACTCTGCTGCAGAATAATCTGGTTGAAGCATTTACAGGAAGCAATGGATAGTGCTGGAATTTCTGGAAGTGGAAGCATTAATGCACCAGAAGAGAAAAATGCAGAGCAGGGACCTGTACTCTATGAGAGTAAACTGGTATTGTGGATTAGTTATTTCTGTTGTATAATTGGTTTTCTTAGTATTTATTCTGGTACTTTTAACTGGAGAAGGTATCTAACTTTAAGCTAGGGTAGCCTCTTCCATTGATTTAATCTATGCTCACAAAAATGTCCTGCCTTTTTGGGGTTTGCTTCAGGAAGCAAAGAATGCATTTAAAGTTCTTCTGGAAACAGCAAATGTGGGGGCTGACTGGACTTGGGATCAGGTATGCTGTTCTCTTTGCAGATATCTGTTTCTGTAATCAAGCCTTTTTCATAAATCATAATTTATGAATTCATTCAGGCCATGAGAGCAATAATAAATGACCGAAGATATGGTGCCTTGAAAACCCTTGGAGAGAGAAAACAAGCTTTCAACGAGGTAAAACTCCTAATGAGTATCCGTTCCAGTGGAGTGGTTTTCTGCTTGCTCTTATCAATTATTTAACTGGTAGCTATTGCTTTCCACTTACAGCATATGGTTCTTAACTAAGAGTGTCTGTTATCTATGCACAGTTTGTGGGGGAGAAGAAAAAACAGGAAACTGAAGAAAGACGAGCAAGACAGAAGAAAGCTAGGGAAGATTTCAGGGAAATGTTAGAAGTAAGTTAAACTGCAGGTTCTTTTAGGAGCTTCTGGTCATGAAGTTCACATGCAAGGAAGTTCTAATTCCCTCAATTATTGTGCTTACTCTTTGTTGCAGGAGTCGAAAGATCTGACAACATCAAGCAGATGGAGGTCCGTCCTTTTCTTCTTGTTGTTGACAATACTTGATGATATTGTTATGCTGTATGGTTCAGTTCAGGTCTGCATTTTACACATTTTAAGATGTTGATAAACCCATAATGCTTGCAGCAAAGCAATATCTATTATTGAAAATGATGAACGCTTCAAAGCTGTTGAAAGAGCTAAAGATCGTGAGGACCTCTTTAAGGACTACATAGACGAACTTCAGAAAAAGGTAGTTTTTAGTAATATTTTTGGGGAAAAGTGGATGTAGACATGCTTGGATATTGAGTTTCTATGTTCAATGTCATTGTGGAACTTGGACTGATTTGCTTCTGTCGTAGGTTTTCAGTTATCTTATGAATATAGGCTTTTGAATCATAATTTCTTAATCGTTGAAAGATCTTAGAGATGCCATAACTTTTGGAAAATAATGCGTTTTCCTAGTTGACAGAATTGGTATTTTTTTTTTCTTCTTAGTGCTATGACTTAAAACATGGATAATAAATGGGCGTGTGATATTTCATTTCTCGACTACTGTGAAAGGCATTGTTGTTTATATTAGACGTGGTTGCTAATTTTTCCCATCCTTTATGCAACTAAGGGCCAATGGACAATTTGTCGCGGAAGAAAATGGAGATTGATTTCTGTGCTGTTAGTACTGCAGCTTGTGCTGGTTAAATTATATTTTAAACTTTTTGCTAGAGACCCTAAGAATCTAATTAATCAGATAAGTTGCAGGTGTCCTTCCTACCCCGAGCTGTATTCCCACACCTCCAACCAGCCCCCTGCAGCTACCGCAGCAGCTCTGCATCACCCCCTTCTGCCCTTCTAAGCACTGGTGCAAGAGCTAAATCTCAGTCTGTCCGCCAGCCATGAAACGTATCAAAATGGACTGTGACAGCTTGGGACCTCCCTACTGCTGGTCCAGCATCAGAGGCTAAAACAACTGAGCAAATGAAATACTGAACCCTTAAATGTATCCTTGAGCGACTCAAATTCTACCAATGGAACTCCAAAGCCATAATCCTTGAACAGAATTTAAAACAGAGGGGCACAAAATATTGAATGTGCACTTGAAACTGTTTCTCCAGCATATCAGTACAAACTGACCAAAACTCAAAACTCACTGAACTTTGTTGTTAAAATGTCTGCCTAATGAATCCTTGAACAGAATTTAAAACAGAGTGGCACAAAATAATGAATGTGCACTTGAAACTGTTTCTCCAGCCTATCAGTACAAACTGATCAAAATTCAAGAACTCCCAGAGCTTTGTTGTCAAAAGGTCTGCTAATGAATCATATATAAAGACTCAATTCCCGTTGCAGACCTTGAGTTTGGTGAATTGGTGGTGGTGATCGGGGCTGTGGCTTTGGGGGTGTGGAGCTGCTAGGGTTTTAGAGAGAGATCAATTTGCAACCCCCTTCCTCCCTTCCTTTTCGATTGTCACATTCAAATTATCTGGATTTCATGTGTGGGGGTGGGGGTGACAGTTGACTGGTAAAACCAGATTTGAGAGTATACTATGAGGGTACTGATTTGGAAATATACCCACTCAATTGTATACTATATATCTGTTCTGATCACATAATATTCTTTTTCTATAAACTATTTGAAATAGATCATGATTCCTTGCATCAAAAAGTTTGTTGATATCTTTGAAATACCTTTCACTCTTTTTTTCCCCTCTTATATTGAAATTCTGGTTAGGAGCGAGCTAAGGCTTTGGAGGAGCACAAACGCCGTAGAGTTGAATATATAGAATTTTTGAAATCACGCGACTTTATCAAGGTATCTTTGTAGTGGGATTCTGAGTTCTTTTAAAGCCTCAAGGTTTTCATTTCGAGACCAGAATTTTGATCATCTATTGTTCTTTTCAGGCTAGCAGCCAGTGGAGAAAAGTACAAGATCGCCTAGAAACTGATGAAAGATGCTCACGCCTTGAAAAAATTGAACGCTTGGAAATATTTCAAGTACTGGTTTCTTGATTAATCATATTAATTGTATTGAAGTGTTTGTTGTGCCGTACCAAGATCAGATTTTTAATTGCTCAAGTTGTGCTGGCATGTTTCAGGAATATATACGTGATTTAGAGAAAGAAGAAGAGGAGCAAAGAAAACTGCGAATGGTAACTTTCTGAGAACTTTTTGTGGTTCTAATGCAATTTCTAGTACTTGATTGTTCACTCTAACCTCTCTTTCATGCACTAATAGGAGGAAATTAGGAAAGCAGAACGAAAAAACCGTGATGAATTCCGGAAGCTGATGCAGGAGCATGTTGCTAATGGCACACTCACGGCGAAAAGTCATTGGCGTGACTATTGCATCAAGGTTACTTTTGTTATTTGACACGAGAATTGTTTGGATTAAGCTGCCCCTGTATATTGTGTCTGAATTTCATCATGGATTCAGGTTAAAGATTCTCCTGCATATCTGGAGGTCTCCTCAAACACCTCAGGTTTTACAGCAAAAGATCTATTTGAAGATGTCATAGAGGACCTTGTGAAGCAGGTACTTGAAGATACCCCCTTGACTTTGTTTCGGTGGATATGTTTTTGATATTATGTGTATATTTAACTGATATAAGAAGTTGCTGTTACCTGGTGGTTGATGTCCTTACCATGTGGTCAAACATATTTTAAAATAGAAGCTACCTTTAATCTTACAAGCCAATCATATAAAAAAAGGACCTTGTGCTTCTAGTACTTATTCATTTTGTCCTACAAACTATAATCGTATGAATTGCGTCCTCTTAAAGACTTCCTTCTGCATTAGTAATTGAACCAAGATATCTAGTTTCCTACTCTCTAGGGTGATCTGTTCTCTGCAGTGACTCCACTATTGTTCTTGCTCGTGGCAAGATGAAAGGAAACCTCTATGCCTTCTATCTTAATTCTATTTAAAACCTTCACATTCCAAAATTTATCCTGGAGACCTAATTTATAAATTAATAACCATCCTACTCTCATTAACTGAAAGCGTGCCGTGAGCAAATAGCACTACTAGGATCTCATTATGTCTCGTCAGTTCATCTGTAAGTGAAAGCAGAAGAATTTTAATGATATGAAATAGAAACATAATAGATAATATGACTTGATTTGTTTGTAAACAGTTTATAATTAGATACATTTTTGATCTGCTATATATTATTCTGCATTTCTTAAATCTAATCATTGGTCAATATCTGGATAAGTGGACTGCAACCATGTTCTAACCTGTCTGTTATGGACCTAAGGAAGCATATTCCACTAGGAGCATTAATTTTCCATGTACGTGCACACTGATACTGGTTATTATTTATAGTAGTTTGTCAGAATATCTTTCTGAATTTCAGTTGCCCTGATATTTCAGTTATGATTCTCTGATTTGCAATCGGAACCCTCTGTTAAGAGGACGTGCAACATACTTAGCCATATGATCAAGTCATTCTTGCTTTATTTCATTCTTTTATCTTTTTGTTGTTGCTCTCGTCTCGATGCATAATAAGCTTTTGCTTCTGTACAAATCGCAGTATGATGATGACAAGTTGCAGATAAAGGATGAAATAAAGATGAAGAAGGTATTTACTGTCCCTTTTATCCTTATGCAGTGCCTTTTTCTTCAATAAATAAGCCAAATGTTTTCGTGCTTTCAGATTTCTTTATCTTCTACCTGGACTCTTGAAGACTTCAAGACTTCCATTTCAAAGGACATTAGCTTGCTGGGAATCTCCGACATCAACTTCAAGGTTAGCAAATTCGTTAGCAGAGGACATTTCCAAACTCAATGTCCTGTTTTTTTTTTTTTTTCTCTCATATAAAATAAATTCGGCCCTTGCAACTTCACCTTAGGGCAGCAGCAATCATTCCGTGCCAAAAATCGGAGAAAGTAGGGGATCCTGGGGTTTTTGCTACTCTCCGAGAGCATACCAGGCAACTGGCTTCGTAAACTCATTTAAAATTGTTTTTTGTGTTTTCTTAATTTTCTTATTATGCAATAATCCTATGCATGAGTGAGATTTGAATCACTTGCGACGTATATGTTGAGGAACTATATGCTTGTAGTTGTTTAGCTTAAGTTCAGGCTTGTTCGAACTCAATCAAAGGTTTCCTTATGCCGTCAGATGATGGTACCTTCTATATCTGTTATTCTGAAACCATCTTCATTCTTCCCTGCGTTTCTTTTCTCTACCATGGTACTCAAGAGTGAGCTACATAGGAGCTACGTGATGCTAGGGTGTTTGGTTCCCGTTCTCCTTTTAATCTTACCTCCAATTTCAATCAGTTAGCTACAAGCGCGCATTTCAATTATGTACTAAATCTCCACTACTCATTCTACCTCATTATTATTATTTGTTCATTATAACTTTATAATGAAAAAAATAAACAAATGAGAATCAAAGATCAATCCCTTAAACTAAATTTGTAAATCAACTAATTACTTGGATAATAATCTAAACCTTGTAAAATTTCTGCTTTCTTATATCACGCTTTTACATTTATATTGACTTCTAGTCTCTGCATCTTTGTAAACCTGATGCGGGCATTACCATGTGACAGCTTATATTTGATGACTTACTGGAAAGAGCCAAAGAGAAAGAGGAAAAAGAAGCTAAAAAGCGTAAACGTCTTGCTGATGATTTGTATGAGTTCTTATATACTTCAAAGGTATATTAAGCCTTTGTAATCATCTGTACAATTGCTTTTGCTGTTCACAAATTTATTAATTCGTCATCTTTAATAAGTAGGAAATTGTTGCATCTTCAAAATGGGAGGACTGCAAATCACTTGTTGAAAATAGGTAAAGACATTTCTGATGGTATTTTAATAATCTCAAAATAGTTATTTGTTGCAGAAACACTGGTCAGATATTACTATGTACTCCTTGTTTGTTTCAGGCTTTCATGTTCACTCTTTGGAATGTAATTATTCTAAAAATTTTCAAATGCATGCATAGAACTGTTTTTTAAAAAATTTACTTCAATTTGAGATGTAGATTTTGTCTTTGCTTTAGTTGTATTTATGGTATGACCTCCCTCCTTTTCTACTCCAAAGCTCCAGCCTACTAATCTGATCTTTATGTTGCTGATAGGTTCACTGGGGAGGAAAGCTTTTTCCGGGAAATCTTTGATCAAGTGATAACAGAACTGAAAGAGAAGTCAAAGGAGAAAGAGCGGAAACGGAAGGAGGAAAAGGTATTAAAAAATCATAGCAGAATAACTTGATGCATCATTTCCATGTATCTTAAATTATTTAGTTAGAGAACATTAAATAATGTATGTGTATATATGTGTGTGTGTGTGTGTGTAAATATATGTGTATATATATATATATATATATATAAATTTCAATATTGAACCAATCAGCATGGATTGCAGGCCAAAAAGGAAAAAGAGAGAAAGGAAAAGGAGAAAAAGAGGGAAAAGGAAAAGAAGGGTAGAGATAGAGGAGTTGAAAGCAGAAAGGGGAAAGAGAGAGCTAAGATAGATGGAACAGAGAGCGATGACAGTGAGTTTTATAATATGGAAGAGAACAGAAGGTCAGGAAGAGATAAGGATAAGAAACATCGAAAGCGGCACAGAAATTCTTTTGATGATAATGAGAAAGATAGCTCCAATTCTCAGAGACATGGTGTCGACCACAAAAAGTCGAAGCAGGTATCATTAATACTAATCTCAGATACAATACTAATCTCTTTTTCTCTTCTAACTCCAGTCTTTCCGATTGTTTTAACTTCTGGAAGTGTACTTTTCTTATGCTAGCTTTACATCATATGCCCCTGCCTGAGTTTGTGTTTTGACTAGTCAAAATAATTCATTTTTATTTTGATGGTAGAAAAAGGATAAGTTAGTTTTTATTGTGAATATATGTATTCCATTTTAAAATATATGTTTCTTTCTTGACAGTCGGAGAAGCATTGGCAGACTTCTGACACAGATTCTGAGAACCAACACAAGAGACACAGGAGGGACTCAAAGCATTCTTATAGGAGTAGTGATCCAGAGGAGCATAAAGAGACAGAACTTGGTGAGGATGGAGAAGTTCAGTAAACTTTTTTCGTGCTGAATGCCTCCATATATATACTTAGTATAGTTGTAACAAAATTTCGCTTTACAGCAAAGTCTGTTTCTTAGGACCACAGTTTTGAATATCCGAATGATGGAAATAGCTTGTTTATTAAGAGAGTTTACATAGTCCATTTCTTTTTGGGTCCACGTGCGCGTCATATTTGCATTCAAGTTTAAGACTTACGAGCATGGGTTCGGTTGCGATCTCCATAGAATTGGCAAACAAGTTAAGGTGGTAATACCAACTTGGCATGTGGCTGAGGCAGGTCATTACCCAACGTTGGAACGTAGGTGAGGCCCGGGAATGGAGTTTCTTGTTGGATGTATTGAATGGGTGTCTTTATAATTATTCACCTATCTATTATTATTACTATTATTATTATTATTATTATTATTATTATTATTATTATTATTATTAAAGTGCTTAATTTAAAGTGATGTGTAAGGAAATGAGATTCTGCCAAGTGTGTGGTGTGTAAAATATGGTGTAATCATTTACAAAGAATAGTAACCACACATTCATTTGTTTGATTTTCATTATAACTCTACGAGAGCTATTCAATTATAACCATATATTTCAAATAGTAATCACACATTCATTTCTCATTATAATTTTCCTATTATAGCTCACATCTATAATTTGAATCAAACAGACACTAAATTTTTATTACATATATCTAGCACACATCTATGATTAATTTTGATAAAAAGATATCGGGTGTCTATTATAGAGACATCCAGCGACCCACGATTAAAATTACATATATGCTTATATTGAATAAGTTTTTAATACGATCTTGTTGATATCACTATAGTATAAACAAATGAGATTGCGTGATGATGAGGAGACATGGCAATAGGGAGTATAATGTTAATATTTTATTGGTCTGAACTCCCGTATTTGAAAATTGTCGCACAAATATTTTTTTTGTTCTGTGCAGCTGAATTTTGGCACCCAACCTCTTTCCCATGTTTTGAACAAAATCAAGGAGCCAATAGGGTTAGTTTCAACTCACGAAATGATCCGCAACATTATATATGCGCGCCCATTTGGTAATTCAAGCATTTCCCTGATTCCCTCCAATCAGCTCATAAAAATCGAACTGCTACCTCATCAAATCCCCTTCCCCAGAGTTCAAGCTTCAAATTTGAAATCGAGAAAAAAACCCCTAAAGTCAGGCGAGAAAAGGGAGATGGGAAAAGAAAAAAGGTACTGGCTGCTAAAAACAGAACCCGGAGAGTGGTCGTGGGAGGACCAAGAGAACAATGAAGGCGTATCAAAGTGGGACGGGGTGAAGAACAAGCAAGCCCAAAAGAATATGAAATCCATGCGAACAGGGGACCTCTGTTTTTTCTACCATTCAGGCACGAAAGCCCGCCGCGTGGTTGGGGTGGTCCGCGTGGAGCGCCCCTGGTATGACGATGACAGTGATGCTGGTGGTGCGGTGGATGTGAAGGCTGTGGGGGAGATGAGGAGGCCGGTGGACTTGGCAGAGATGAAGAGGGAATTGAATGGTGTGGAGTTCGGGCTGTTCAGGCAGCCCAGATTATCTGTTGTGCCGGTGGAGGAGGATGTTTGGAGGAAAGTTTGTGAGATGGGCGGTGGATATGGACCGGACGACGGTGAATAGCTAAAATATTCTCAATGTTGATCGTGGGTGCACTAAAGGTGTTCGACGTTTTGTCTATGTAAATAGTTAAGAATCACTGGCTTTTGGAAGGGATATATCGTTTTTTTGGGGCAATGAATTCACCAAAAATGTGTCGTATTGTGGTTGAAATGATCTTTTGTTTTAGCAATGAATTCACCTTCCTGGATTTAACCATCAATTCTTTTTAATGTTTATTATATGGTTTTTTTCAAATTTTTCAAATATATTGCTTGTAGGTGTTTATTCATCACCAACACAATTTGATCACCTTGAGGAGACTCTTTGCTTGCGAATTGTTTGATACAAGGCATGTACAATCTTGCCGCATCATTAGTGGAGTTTAGGGTTCGTTGATATGTGTTGCTCCTGCCGCCTTTGCCAATATCACTAACATTCCTCCAACGAGTCATGCGCATGACAGAATGAATTGTACAAATCACACTTGCTTGGTCCTCAATCAATGCAGTAAGTTTTGCCTCATTTAGAGACAAATTAGTGAATTTCACGTCAAGAAATACTACAAATGGAAAATGCTGAGGATTCAGACAGCACGTCTCAAAACCCCCTCTCGTGTTGCTAGGCCTTGAACACCCCAAAATCACCCACTTCGTTATTGCTACTGACTTATAATTGGATTCTACGTGATTCTAGTTTCATAACATTCCTCACTAACTAGTAAGTGGGAATTCCATGTCGTTCCACTAACCAGATAAAGAACATAATCCATATGACGATTCACAAAGAGAACGAAGCATGCACAACTCACGTAGCATGCTAATCCCCTTCATATACTACTAGTAGGCTTGAATAGGTTGAGTTAACCTCAGGCAGCACATTTTGAATTGAATCCAATGGAAATCAGACCCGATTATGTAATAGGGATGGGAACCAAAAACCAAAAACCTTCAATGAACATAAATAAGTCAACTATGAAACACAAATTTATAAACTAGAGTAATAATAATATATAAATATCTGAATTCAACCAAAAGTAGTAAAGAAGGGACCAGTATCAAAGAAACCAAAAGCTAAAGAGACTGTAACATTCAAAAAAAAAAATAAGGAAAAAAGAAAAGGAATTCCTCCCTTCGTATATGTTGAATATCAGAAACGATTAACACTTACTAAATCACTATTTCTTAACATACTTGAAGACAAACTCGCATGACTTTGAAGCCCTTGGGATGCTTGAAATTTAACAAATCTGATTCTCTGGCGCCTTACTCCGACTATCATCCTTTCTAAAACTTTTGCATACTGTGGTTCGTAGTAGGTAATGCACCATGATATATCCACTTTGAAGTCTAACAAATTCTTTAAATTCAACATTCCTTAGTGATTAACCAAACATAACAAATCTCTTTGCACATCCAGTGGTTTTATCTTCCTCTTCAACTAGGACATATTCAAGACTGTACTCATGGGAAGTCTGTTTAGGGAAAAACTAGAATATGGAAATTTTGTTTCACTGGTTCCGGCAGTATAAACTACTCAATAAAACTCACCTCAAGAATAACAAGCGTGACAAATATATGCCAACAAATAAAAATAATTGCTCTAAAAATAGTTTTTTCAGTTGCATGAAAATTAAGTTCAGGAAAGATATGCCAATGGGAAAAATTACACAACCGGCATTTCAATAAGAAAGCTTATTTTGCATTTCAAAAGAGGCATGAGACTTCTTAATCTTAGCTAAGAAGCATAGAATTGAGAGGTGCAATAATGACAAGCAGGGGAAAAAAATTCCTTCACTTAAAGATGGAATGATATGTTTATTTACATCAAAAGCAGGTCAAGTTTCAAAACTTAAGAATCTCTTTGCCCTATCAAAAGAGTTTCCATTGAAATTCTCAAGATCTCACACACACACACACATGGGCATTCAGCTACAAGATTCAATAGTCAATCACACGCAAATACACATGATAATGTGATATATTTTCTTTTCTTTTCTACTCTCTCCAATACGTGCACCAGCCATTGTAAATTGTAAGCAGGGTTTTCCATTAGACAAATGCATAAGATAATGTCATAGATTGTGATAGATTAGAGCTCAGTCTACACTTATCTATTTCACACAAAACTCTAGTTAAATCTTAACATTTTATAGCATAAATATAGAAACACTAGTTAAATCTTAACATTGTATAGCATAAATATAGAAAATTAAAGGACATCAATGAGTTTTGGTTATACTTGGATTCATAAAAATTGGATTCTTTTTAGGGTGAATTCAAAATTCAAGATATTTCTTTTTCATCAGAACAAGTGGTGGCACAACTATTTGCAGCCAAATATAGAATCAAAGGAAAAATTTCTCACCTGATTAGAGAAGTTAAATGTCATGAATTTGATAGAAGTCTTCTAGCATAATAAGCTGCACCAAGTCCAATGCCCGCAACCAAGACATCACCAGGACTGTATATTGAATAGACCTTCAGACATCTAAAATAGATTCACGTAAATCAAAAGGTGCCTCCTAAAATCTATACATAATTAAGAGAATTAAGTCTCTGTCACCGTTTTCCCACTTCTTTTCTGGTGGCATAAGCGAGGGTACTTTTGTAATTTGACATGTTCTTTCAGGGGTTAATTGGTAAAGTGGCTGCACAGGTGAGGATAATGTTTGGCCGCGTTAGGGTTCTTTCCCGGGGATCTGTTTCTTTTCAATGCGGGTTCACACTACTGGATTCTCCTTCAATCTTCGTGTTTTCATCTTTATCTTCTTCTTTGATTTCGATTTCGTAACTGAAGAATTTCAACGACTGTAATATTCAGAAGAGTGATGTGCAAAAATCCAAAAACCTCAATTCTTCAAAGTTCATATAACCGGGTTATCGAGACCATCGAATCCAGCTGAGTAGGAATCAACTCTTGCAAATTGAGGAGCTTTCGCACGCCACGATGGTTTTTTTTTGTATCGCGTCGTCTGCTTTTAGGGTTGGGTAATGGTTGTGTTGAATGTTGTGCGCAGCGTTTATGCATTTTGCCTTCACAGTAACGAGTAATCCTTCCAATTTATTGTTGATAGGCGCCAAAAGTGTCTAATTTGGAACTCATCTCGATCCTCAAATGACAAATTTCTGTCTCAGGTAATTTGCTAGGCTTAATGCTCCATTAATTTTAATTTTATAAAATTATTGGATATTTTTGTTGAGAACTCCTCGATTGGATTATCGTTGAAGTTACTCTGGGGAATTTAAGGAGTTAATAGTTGGATTTTTTTTTTTCAATTATTATATCTCAAAATTGGTTCAAGAGTACGGTTTATTTGTTTCTGATTCTTTGCCAATTTAGGTTATATCTCCACTTTATGAGTATCATACTTTACTTGCAAATTTTGATGTCTATAATTGTTGCTTTTTACATTTTTATGTGAAAGATCTACATTTTATTATATATCCATTATCTGATTTTATTTTTGTATTACCTCTTTACAGTTTCATGTACATTTCATATATTGCATTATAATATAACTGTACTGGTGATTCAACTGCTGAGATGTGATTGAAAATTGAATTGCCAGATTTTTTATATGTGTTAGTTCATTTTCTAATTCAATCTTGGCGCATGTAGTTTAGGCTTCAAAATGGGAGAAGATAACATATCTAGGAATAGCAACTTGCACTATTCTTTCAATCTATAACCTCTCAAAGGGCCATCCTCACCATGAAGAGCCACCTGTAAGTTTATGTGTTTCTTTCTTTGTTTTCTTTGAAAACCTGAAATTTTGTATTGGTTTCTGTGGTAGTATATGGATGTAAGGTTCATTTTACTGGAGTTTTTTGAGTTGAATTTTTAAGAAAAATGCTGATGATTGTTATTCTGCTTGCAGCCCTACCTATACTTGCACGTTCGTAACAAAGAGTTCACCTGGGGTAAGTTTTTGATTATAGTATGCAGTTTTTACTTCTTCCATTTTCCCCCACCTTTTCCTTTTGGTACTAATTTTGTTTTAACTTTACAAAGGTTTATGTGGGAATACGTGGTTTAAATTTTTTTCTCATTTTTAATGAATTTACAAATTTTATCTGCATGATATGTAATGTTTTTCTCCATTTTGTCCACTTTTATTATATATTTTCTCTTAATGAAATTATCTATTATCTCTTGTTCATTTACCATTTCACCCCCAAAAAGTATGGGCCATTAAATAACTCTGGATCATTGATGTTACTCTGGGTAATTTAAGGATTTAATAGTTGGATTTTTTGAATAGTTGAATTATTAATCAATTATTATTTTGAGTTAACTTTAACATTATTGTATACATTATTATTTACTTCACTGCTCCTGTTGATCTTTCTTATAGAACTATTAAAATGTTCAATCTTTCCCTCTAGCATGATATTTTATTGTAGATATAAGAGAAAAAATGAGCTCAAAAAAATATAATTTGAACTTCTTATTTCTTATTACATACGTTAAATACACTTTAGTTCTGTGATTTTTCTTCTATTATTAGAAGAGGTTGTATGTTCTATTAGTTTGTGGCGGTCAAATAAGTTTGGTTACTGTCCATAGACTTTTTGGTTTGCGCTGGTCTAATTAAATGTAGAAAATGATATTTTACGCTCACTTGCATTTTTAGCATGGGTTATGTTTCAGTCCCCAGTCAGTATATCTGCTTAAAGAAATGTATGCTCGAAGGATGGGTTATTAAAGATGTAAACATACATTCTCTTGATCTCCTTATTAACAAGTCAAAAAGATAATATTTTATATTGTTATCAGTGCCGGCAAAATCTTTAGTTATAGATGTATACACATTTCTTATATTTTTTTTATTATAATTATTTTTGAGTTTTGTCTATGAACGCATGGAGGTTGTGTTGTGCCATGCTGATTTTATTGGCTTTCAGCATTTGGGCTCAACTGTGAGATGGGATTGAATTGGTTTTTGTTATGTCATTGTTAGTTTTATGATTTGAGTCCAGTTCCTATAGATTTCTACCCTTATCAATATAATAAATTTTGTTATAGGCAGAGAATATTGGTGTTTGCAATGAATTGAAGATGATGTGAATGAGGACAAGAATAAATATAACTCCACCGAAACCACCACCTCCACCTCAATGGGATCATCTTTATTATTCCTCTGTTCTTGGATCGAGCTATTCTCATTGCCAATGTTTGAATAAATTTTAACATGTAAACTCCTGTTAGAACTTACACGGGCTGGTATATTTATCTTGATGTCATCATTTATTTGTATGTCCTGATATTGCTGTTCATTTGGTTATCCCGTGCAACGCACGGGTGTTTGACTAGTAATTTAAGTAAGATAATAAAAATATTTGTATTTGGAGCGTTGAGATCTTCGAAAGGTCTAAAATTCACCTTGTACACACCTTGATACTAACCGTACAACAAAAACAACAAAAAAATGTCCGTGGAACTGAATAGAAGAAATCAACAACTATATTGGATATTTTTTCCTCAAACTATCTAAATTTCCAAATTACCTATGCACCATTCAAAAATACTTGGGGTTAACAAGTATTTCTTAATCGGGCGCCAAATTCAAAGCCTCTAGGGACTTGTCATATTACACAATGAAAATTATAAATAATTAGCAGCAACCTTAAAAGAGATACATAAATTGATATATATTGCAAATTATAAATATATGATGAACAAAGCGAATAGTTTCCGTACTGAAAAAGGGATTTTACCATCTGAATCATAAAATTGTACACAGGTGAAATTGTTCCTTTTAGTGAGGCTTGTGAGGACAATGGCAAAGCCTCGAGCAGCAATCCAATGCAACAAAGCAGTTGCAGATTAAGGGATGTCCGAGTTTAAGCAGAAGTAGAAAACAAAATGAAAAAGGAAATGAAAAACCCAAGACCCAAAATGGAAATGAAAAATTGAAAGGGGAATGAGAACACTGACAACTTACAGAATAAGATGCTGGATGATGACTACCTAAAGTTACGATGGAAAATCTTTGAGAATTGATGATGCCGGGCATTTGCACGGTGGTGATGAGGGATGGTGACGAGGGGTCATTAATGATCCCTGGAAAAACCGCGAAGAATAGTGTTTTCCAAATGTGGTTGATTGGCTATATACCATGGAATAAAGGACAAATGTTAAGATGTTTACGAGTTTTGAAAATCCAATTGGACTTTGACTTATTCCCTTTTATATATAATAGTTAGTGACAAAAGATTGAAATATGATTCATGTGTTATAATTTGTATCTTGTCAATTTTTGTGCTCTACCTTAATATATATTGACTTAAACAGAAGATCACATCATAGTGTTATTGGCAAAGTAACAAAATCGTACCAAGCATGCTGTACAGTTCATTTTGTCATGCATTGCAGCCAAGTAGCATGACTCGTTGGAGGAATGTAGTTATATTCGCGACTGTGGTAGGAGTGATGGTCCTGGGGGTCAGATTGCATCAATAATGTTTTAGCACACAAGTGGGCTTAATTCTTGTATATTTACAGACGTGACACTTGCAGATCAACGAACCCTAAACTCCACTAATGATCCAGCAAAATTGCACATTCTTGCTTGTATCAATTCACAACCAAAAACTCTCATCAAGGTGGTGAAATTGTGTTGGTGATGAATCAACACATGCAAGCTGAACTAATATAAAGTAAACTTCAAAAGTTGTTGATATAAAATATATAAAATAAACATAAAAGAATTGATGGTTAAAAATCCATAACGGCGATTAATTCATTAATATGCAAAAGTAAACTAAAGAGTCAGATGATTCCGTCCATCATATGACACATGATTGGTAAATTCATTGCCAAAACAAAAGACTATCCCTTCCAAATTAAAGCCAGTTACTCCTAAAAACTATTTGACAAAATGTCAAACACCTTGGTGCAAAAGGTTATAAACTTGTACACGATGGTTGACGAAATTTGCACGCTTTGAAGTTCACCGACTTTACTAGACACAGGCAAGTAGATATTGGAGAAGATTTAACTGAAAATTTAGGGCCTAGCCTAACAGAAAACCCCAACAAGTAAACCCATTTTTTTTTTCAAGTCATCAGTTCTACAAAAATCCCAATCGTAATTGTTATACCACACTCCGCGCCCATATAATTTTACAATTGGACTGAACTGGGTGCTACTCAAAGAACCAGATTAAAAAAAAAAAAACTACAACGGTACTATTCCAAACAAAGGCCATACCTGATGAATAAGGGCGTCTCTGTAGTGCAGGAGGCGGAGATATACTTCGACACGTCGCAAGCAGATGCTTTTCTGGCAAGTGCTTGACCGATACATCATAAACAGCAGCCATCGGATAGTCTGCTCCCACAAATTCACCCATCATGTTCGCCCCCTGCGCCTCCTCCTGTCGGTTCCCGACTTCCGCCGCGCTCAATTGGTGGCTGGTCTCGTCTTTCTGCCGCATTTTACCGTTCAATCTCTAAGGTGTAAAAGAAGGATTCCATCGCCGAATGCTTTGTCTTCTGGGTTTAAGGGTTAACGCCAGATGAACATTGTCGCGGGCGGGATTTTCGACGTTGAAATGATGAAAGTTTAAAATATAGGAAATGAAATTCCAGCTGAAATAGGGATCAAATTGAATGTTAACTAAGCTCGGAGGAGCAGTATGTGACTTACAGAAAGGTTAAGGATAAAAAGGAAAATTACGAAACATTTTGGGAAAAAATGAAAATTTCAGAAACATGGACCAATCTGTAACTTCCAGAAAGAATGAGGACCAAATTTACAAGAAAGAGCGAAAAGGAAGAACCAATTTGCAACATTCTGAAATGTCAAGGTGCGAAATGGAAGAAACTGAAACATTTTGAACTGGAATGAATAACTCAGGAACACTGAGGACCAGTCTGTAACTTCCAGAACGTCTATGGAGCAGAATAAACTCCCAATGGAACTACAGCCACCCATACTTAACTATCAGAAAGTCTCAGGACATTAATTATAAAACTGTTTTGGACGGAGATGAACTTAGCAAGAACCTGATAGACCAATCTGAAACATTCAGAAAGTCTGGAACCAAAATAATCTTCTCTCATCTTGAAGACCAAAACGTAACTTTCAGAAAGCTCTGAGGACCAAATGAGTGTCTCCCAAACATGGAGAACCAATCTTTAACATTACGAAAGTTGAATGATCAAAACGGAACAGTTTGAAATATTCTGAGCACAGTAGTTTCGAATGTGGTAATTAATTCTGCTCCCTTTTTTTGTTACCAAATTAATTCTGCTCCTTGATTTGAGCTTCCTGTGTTTCTGAAATTATCAATTTGCTCAAAATATTTTAAAAAGTTCCATTTTGGTGATTCAACTTTATAAAAGTAAAATATCAGTCCTTCGTGTTAAGGAGAAGATTATTTTGGTTCCATACTTTCTGAAAGATTCAGATTGGTCTACAAAGTTCTTCAAAAGTTCATCACGGGCCAAACTGTTTTGATCTCTACTATTTTGATCCCTTTTCTTTCTAAACTTCCAGATTGTTCCTTCATCTTAGGAAAACATGTATTTCTGTCCTCAAGCATTCTTTAAAATAAACATTAATCCTTATGTTCGGAGAACGATTATTTTGATCCCCTATCTTTCCAAAAGTTACAAATTGCTCCTTAACGTTCCTTTTCAGTTTGTTTCGGTTCAAAATATTTTTGTTCTTCAGTTTTCATCCTTTAACTTTCTGAGAGTTACAGATTACACCTTCATGTTTGGAAAACATGCATTTCTGTCTACATGCTTTCTATGAGTTATACGTTGGTCCTTAACTTTTGGGAAATGATTATTCTGAACCATATCTTTGTGATAGTTAGGAATTGCTCCTTTATGTGCCTTTTCAGTTTGTTTTAGTCCATCATCTTTTCATTTTTCCGTTTTTATCCTTCATCTTTATTTAAGTTACATATTACTCCTTCTAGTTTAGAAAACATGCATTTCTGTCTACATGCTTTCTGTGAGTTATACGTTGGTCCTTAGCTTTTGGAAAATGATTATTCTGAACCATATCTTTATAACAGTTTGGAATTGCTCCTTTAAGTTCCTTTTCAGTTTGTTTTGGTACATAATCTTTTCATTTTTTCGTTTCTATCCTTTATCTTTATTTTAGTTACATATTACTCCTTCGTGTTTGGAAAACATGCATTTCTGTCTACCTACTTTCTGTGAGTAGAGGTTAGTCCTTAAAGTTTTCGGAATGATTGTTTTGATCCCTAGCTTTCTGTAAGCTACAATTTGCTTTATTAAGTTCCTGTCCAGTTTGTTTTCGACCAAAATCTTTAAATTATAACGTTTACATCCTTTATCTTTTAAGAGTTACAGATTGTTCCTTCATGTTCGGAAAACATTCATTTCTTTCTACAAGCTTTCTATAAGTTACACGTTGATCCTTAACGTTCGTACAATGGTTATTTCGTCCTCTATATTTCTGAAAGTTACAAATTGCTCTTTAAGATTCCTTTTCAGTTAGTTTTAGTCCAAAATCTTTGGATTCTTCTGTTTTTATCCTTCATGTTTCAGAGTATCACAGATTGTTCACTCATGTTTGGATAACATGCATTTTTGTCCTCACGCTTTCTCTAAGTTACACGTTGATCCTTAACGTTTCGGGAATGATCATTGATCTTTCTGAAAGTTACATATTGCTTACTGAACTTCCAGTTCAGTTTATTTTGATCCAAAATCTTTGTATTCCTCCGTTTTCATCTTTCGACATTCTGAGAGTTAAAGGTTGGTCCTTCGTGTTTGGAGGACATGCATTTCTGTTTTCAATCTTTCTGTAGTTACAAGTACATTCTTATTGTTCGTTGAACGATTATTTTGATCCCCTATTTTTCTGAATGTTACAAATTGGTCTTTCAGGTTCCTGTTTAGTTTTTTTGGTCCAAATTCTTTGGATTCTTTCGTTTTTTCCTTCAACGTTCTGAGAATTACAGATTGTTCCTCCAAGTTACGGAAATTTTTAATATGATCCTCAGTCTTTTTCTAGTTTACATATTGGTCTATTGACTACCATGGTAGTTCATTTTGGTGCTCAATCTTTTGGGAAGCTACAAAACAATCCTTCCCCTATCCTTAAAGTTCATTTTTTCCAAATTTTCCGATCTTCTGTTTTGATGCTTATGCTTTTTGAGAGTTGCAGGTTGGTCATTCGATCTTCGTTTATGCCAATTATGGTGCTCAGACTTTCTAGATGTGACATATTGATCTCCCTAGTTCTACGAGAGTTTATTCTGTTCCACAAAAGTTCTGGAAGTTACAAGATCGGACCTCAATGTTCCTGAATTGTTCATTGCGGTTCAAAATGTTTCAGTTTCTTCCTTTTCGATCCCTTCACGTTTTATAGTATTAAAAATTGGTCCTTAATGTTTCAAAAACATTTATTTTTTCCCTCAACGTTTCCTATAGTGACATGTTGGTTCTTAAAGTTCCGGAAAAGTTATTTGGGTCCTCATTCTTTCTGGAAGTTACAGATTGGTTCATGTTTCTGAAATTTTCATTTTTTGGCTAGATGTTTCGAATTTTTCCATTTTATCATTCAGCTTCTGATAGTCACAGACTGCCCCTTTGAGCTTTGTTAACATTGACTTTGGTTCGCGAACTTTCTAAGTGTAAATTGTTGGAGCATGTTGTTTTGCGCTCCGACTTTCTGACAGTTACGTATTGATCCTTCATGTTTTGAAATAGTTCGTTTTGGCAGGAATTTTTGCAGATCCCGATCTGGCAGGAATTTAGTTCCTCTCTCTAAACTTTCATTTCATCGTCCCAAATCCCGCCACAATTTTCACTCGGCCTAACGTGGAAACCCCAGAAGAGAAAGCATTCGGCGATTGGATCCTTCTTTTTTACACCATGGAGATTGAACCCCAGAATGCAGCAGACAGACGAGACCAGCCGCCAATTGAGCGCGCCGGAAGTGGAGAACTCACAGGAGTAGGCGCGGTGGGTGAATGTGACGGTTGAGTATGTGGAGGCAAGCTCTTCGATGGCTGCGTGTTGATTGATGTACTGGTCAAGTTTGCCGGAAAAGCAGCTACTTGCGACGTGTCGAAGTATATCTCCCACCTCCAGCCCTTATTTATCAAGTATGACCTTTATTTTCTGGTAATAGAGCTGTCGTTTCTAATCTGATGCTTTGAGTAGCACCCAGTTTAGTTCAATTGTAAAATTAGATGGGCGAGGAGTGAGGTACGATTGTGATTTTTTAAGAACTGACGTTGATAAATTGGATTTACATCTAGGGGTTTTCTATTAGGCTAAGCCCTAAACTTTCAGTTAATTTTCTCCTATTATCTACTTGCCTGTGTTCTAAATAGTTTAGATTGGCTAGTGATCTTCACTTCATAGAAGTTTGCAAATTTCGTCAACCAACTAACGTGGTGTATACAAGTTTATAACCTTTTGCACCATAATGTGTTTAACATTTTGTCTATGTGAATAGTTATTAGGAATCTAGCTCTAATTTGGAAGGGATGGTCTTTTGTTTTGGCAATGAATTCACCAAGAATGTGTCATACGATGGATAGAATCATCTAACTCTTTACTCTTTAGTTTACTTCTGCATCTTAATAGATTAATCACCTTTATGCATTTTTAACCATCAATTCGTCTATGTTTATAGTTTCATATCAACAACTTTTGAAGTTGACTTTATTAATGTTCACTTGTATGTGTTGATTCGTCACCAACACAATTTGATCACCTTGAGAGACTTTTTGATAGAGAATTGTTTGACACAAGGGATGGTACACTTTTGCCTCATCATTAGTGGAGTTTAGTGGTTCATTGATGTGTAAGTGTCACATCTGCAAATATACAAAAATTAAGCTTCACTTGTGTGCCAAAACATTTATTGATGCAAATTAACCCCCAGAATCATCACCCCTGCCACCTTTGCCGATACCTCTACATTCCTCCAACGAGTCATGTTACTTGGCCACAATGCATGACAAAATGAATTGTACAATTCATATTTATGCCCAAAGCCTATTTCTAAGTCCGGTTAAAGTATCTCTGCCCTCCTTTCAGGCCAAGTGATCTCGGCCATTCAGCAATTTATCTCCAGATTAATTCAGTCAAGAACCAACTCTCAATCTGCCCAAATTGAATGCAATCAATCTTCTCTCGCCGTTGAAATTCTTATGCAATCGACCCATCCTCTGAGTCAATCCCCAGAATCTCGCTCTCAAACTGTTCTGTCTCCCGGAATTGAATATGAAAATTAGGAAGCAATTGGATTCAAGTTTTCCTCCTTGTATTCGGAAATTAGGCATGCTCTATATCTGCAAATCTTCTCTACAACCTCTCAATTGATCTGCAATCATGTAACACCATGCCCTACTGTGTTAATGATTATGTGAGGACCTTTTGTAGTTCTTATCCTGTAACTCCTGATGGGTAGCATCTGAGCAGATGAATGTATCTGCCTTTGATGCCAGTCCTGAGAGTCATTTTTCGTTTATTCGGTGTGATGATGGATTAGAACATAATTGCTAACAATATTGTGTCAGGATTTAGACCTCTGGGCTTGAAAATAACTGAGATATACTGGTTTTATGCCTTTAATTCCATTTCATTCATGTTAACCTTTGCGATTGTTTGAGCTGAAAATTCAAGAAAGGAATTGGAACCAGAATGGATTAGCAAGTTGTTTTGCTTCGTCCTATAAGAAGATTGCTTCAGTGCATTGAATCTCTCAAGAAATTGTGAAGCTAAAATCAGAATTAGAACCAGAACAAACCCATTTCTGTATCCATAATCAATACAATGCTCAAGCTGATGTTAGGAAGGAAGTAGTCATTGTTGGGGCTGGAATTGCTGGGCTTGCCACTGTCGCATCCTTCAAAGGTTAGATTCGTCTCTCCATATTTATTTCAATTGGAAATTGTATGTTTGCGTAAATTGTTTCTGTTTGAATTTCAATTGAATGATTGACCAATGGTTTGGGATAGCAGTAGTCTATTTACCATTTAAGTGATTGTATATTTTGAATAATTGGTTTTTTTATTAGTCTGGATGGATTTGTGGGTAATTTATAGGAAAGAAAGTTAACAAAAAAATCTGTTTGTGCCTAGGCTTGGAATTGGGTCAAATGTGCTCGAGCAATCTGAGTCATTGAGGACCGAAGGAACTTCATTGACAGTTTTCAGAAATGGATGGAATTGGCGGTAACCTTAGAAGCCACTTTCTTAACTGCCACTTTCTTAACTTTTTCTTTGGGATGGTGATTGATCTTTTCATTATTGAAGGACATTTTACTGATTTATATTATTATTTGCTAGAATATTCTTTTCTTTTCTTTTCTTTATTTTATTTTATTTTTAGCTATGCTTGCATTTAGTAAATATTCACGTTCATCTTCTTTTCCTCTTTCATTTATTCTTCACTATAGTTGGTATCATAATAAGGAAAAGCCAAATCAGAAAATTCGATTCTGGATTCCTACCTTATTAACTGGTGGAATTTATATACTCCCATTTCTTTCTATGATTATTTTGGTACAATACATGTGTTAAGCTGATTAGTGGATTGGTTGCATTCATTTTTTATGCTGCATCCGTTACTAATCAGTGGCAAGCCAATATTTTTCTTGAGAACCCTTTTTGGATCCTGAAAATTGTTTCTGCATGCTTCATTATGGCCCTATATGGTTTTTGTGTTTGCAACAATTCTTCTTGCCTCTGTTTTATAGCCCTTGGTGCTTGGATTATTCCCTCCAAAGTCCAATCCTTTTCAAATTATGTGCTTGGCGATCACTAAGTGTGGTGGGAATGCTCAATCCGTTATCCTGGATGGATATTCCGGGGATTCATCAGCATTACTGGTTCAAAGAACCTCTTGCTTGCTACTTACATGTTCCTCCACCTGATGCCAGGGATCCCTTACAAGGGGTACATTTTAACAACTCTGGATTTGCTTAAAAGTGTTCCCTCTCCTAACATCATGTTTATCTTTTTAGTTGCAGAGGCATGTGCAATTCTTACGTATCTCATCTGGCAGTAGAAATGATTCAAATGACGGACGGGATCCAATCATATGTGCAGATTTCAAGGAGTAAATAAAACCCATAATTGGTAGTTCCATGATTGCTGTCATGTTTGGATGTAGAGAAAAAAATTAAAAAAAAAATAAAAATTCAGATATTTGCCATGCTGTGATACAGAGGTTTTAATTACTGCAGTTTGCTCAAGTTTGATTTTTAAACACTTGGTTGAACTTGTATCATGGTTTGCTTTGTTTCCAATTCTGGCTTACCCCAAAAGAATTTACCAGCCCTGCCCCAAAGACAATGTTAATCACATTATATTGATTTTATCCTTCATGCAATGTGGATATATATAATGTTAAGAGGAAATCTGACTTGAGCAAAATTCTTTATAATGAAAAGTTATTCAAGTTAATCAAGAGTCCACGTAATTTTCGTTACCTAACAAATTGAAAATGACAAGGACTCGAAAGCCCCCCCTCTCCTGTTGCTGCCTTGCTGGGCCTTGAGCACTACAAAACCACTGACGTAGCATTGGTGCTAACTTATAATTGAAATTCCATGTCACGAAATAAAGAACATGATTAGAACAAAACATGCACAGTTCGTATACAAAGTAGGCTTGAATAGATCATGGAGCACATTAAATGGAATTCAATAAAAATCAGACCCAATTACGTATTAGGAGGGGACTAAAGAAACAAAAACCTGCAATGAACCTAAGTCAACCATGAAAAGCAAATTTAAAAACTAGAGAAATGTATAAATGTCTGAGTACAAAACTAGTTTGTAAGTATGCTCTCCTCTTTTAAGCTCCTCCCTTCATACACGTTTGAGTATAAAAAATGATTAACATTTACGAATTCGCTCGTCTTAACATATTTGAAGACAAGCTCGCATGACTTTGAAGGCCTTGGATGCTTGAAATCTTCGCAAATTGACAAATCTGATTTATATTATGTAATTTATATTATGTTGTCTTACTCCAGCGATGATCATCCTTTCTAAAACTTTTGCATTCCATGGTAAGTAATAAGTAACAAACCAGGGCATACCCACTTCGAATTCCAACAAATTCTTTAAATTCGACTTTCCCTAGGTGATTAGCCAAACATTTAGGCACATCCAGTGGTTCATCTTCCTCTTCAACAAGGACGGACATATTCAAGACCGTGCCCATAGCAAGTCTGTTCTTTTTTTTTTTTTGGTGGGTTTGGGGGGGGGGGGGTTTAGAGTATGGAAATTTTGTTTCGTAAGTCCCTAGGGTATTAAGTATAAACCACTCAACAAAACTCACCTCAAGAATAACAAGCGTTTCAAGCAGAGTTTGGGATAACGTTAATGTCAAAAGCACCAACCTCCAGGTGGGTCAAGTTCTGAAACATTGGAGGTACCTTATTAACTGGAATAAATAGCCTTCACATAAATATTAAAAGATAATATGAAATCTACCTAAAGAGTGGCTCCGTTACTTAAGGAAAAACCTTTAAGAAAAGGAATGGAAATATCAAGAACATTAACACGGTCAAACCAGCACGAACTTAGTGACAAATATTCAAGAAGCTCAAAACCCTCAAACAATCTTTTCATGCAATCATCATCAAGCAAGATCAAAATATCCAAGAGTAGCTAGAAACTCTACGAAGTTTAACTCCAACCCCCATTTGGTTTCAACACAACCAGTGATCTAGATGTGAAAAGTTCAGCGGGTAATACTCCGCCATTTTCAAAGTGTTCTACCGAAATTTCAACCTCTCTAACATGACGCCAGATGGCTGCACATACGCAGGGTTGTTAACATTGAAATTGGATCTGAACCGAAATTGATTGACATAAGGTACATTCCGTATTTCACCCACTACACTGTATTAGTTAACAACATTTTTTCTACTTTACCCACCAGACTACATTAATTACCCACCATTCTGAAGTTGAAAGGCACCATATTTCTCTGTTATTCCTCTCTAATTGAATGTCACCATCCAAGATTCTTTCTTTTTTGAAGATGGATTGATGGTCTTGAAATAGATAACAAAAAGAAATAAACAACCAGCCACATTAGATAACCACTCACATCACTAGAGAAAGCATTACTTACCCAAAAAACTATGTCTCGCTTCTACTCAGCTTGAATTTCTCTGAGAAAGGCAAGGGGATAAAATTACTTGCTTTCAAGGATTATTCTTACATTAGTGACTAGATCAGTTATTCCATCAGGTAGATAAGAGCCCATATCAAATCAGGTTGTTAACAGTTGAATAAATTCATGAGCACATATAAAGCATAACAATTTCCACAAAGGGTTAGAAACAGTGAGAAGAAAACCGGAAATCCCAATCCAAATGTATGACCAATAACAATTAGTTATATAGTCGCACAAGAACTTGTCTAAAAAATGTAGTTTAACGCTAATATTTATAAAATGTATTTCCTAATGGGAATGCCAAAAAGTAGTGTAAAAATGCTTAAAAGATAATACCAAATAGAGTAAAATGTGAAAACAGGAGGAGAAAGATTGCCAGCACCAGAAATATAAGAAAAAGAGTAATCAACCCCAATGGAGCAAAAGAAGTCCATCAAACCCATGAGAACCAATGCTTGATCATGAACAGTATGTCATGTGCCATATATATTATTTATTTCTGATCAACTAAGATGTATTATAGATAAAGAAAATTAACATTAGCTTGCAGCTTCGGTATCTTTATACAGTTTTTAAAGAGATCCAAGAAAATCTCTTAGGTGCACAGTTCATTGCATATTAAACCATCACTAGTTCGAGGGAGCACAAAGCTAAGGTAAACGAAGTCACCTGTGAGACTGAAGTTGATGTGGATGGAATAGTAATAAAGGTCTTAAAATATCAAATAAAAACTGTAAGCATAAAACAGGCTAACCCTGTTAATGCGCTGCAGTCTGAAAAAAAGAGAACCATAAAATGAAAAGAGAAATAAGAATTAAATTGAATGACCAGTGTAAGCAGTAAAGCCTCCTGAACTGTATCATTTCAAGAACTCAAAAAATAGAACATCATAAAGGGAAAAGAAGAAAAATTAAGCCCATTCTCTACTTCTATTCTGAATTTCTGATAGAGAAATAAGAAATTAACAGGTTCTAAATTTGTTACTTGAACTGATTTGAATAACGTAAACTATCCAAAAATTACATCTTTTCAACTGGAGATGTCAAAGTACCCTACCTCGTGCCTCCCAAAATATCAACCATTTGGTTCAGTTGATCCAAAGAAATGTAGCTTCTAATACAACCCTCTTACTAGAACTATGCAGTCATATTTAAACTCCAAGGAACTATCTGAATATCTAAGCCGAAAAGCCCATGATAAGATCAACCCAGGTTTGTTTCTCAGTAATTCCCAAAATGCAAAGAGAAAATTCAAATGCAACTGCTACTCCAGATCATCATATTTTAAACGAATCTCACCAATCAAACATTCTTTGGAAAGATCATATATTAAACTTCATAGATTGGGAAAATAATGAGCTATAGGCATGATCAAACCCATATACTTGTATTCGTCCATCCTCAAGTACTTATTTACACAATAATTTTATTTTACCTACACGCATGCACGTTATTATGCATGCGTACATGTGTCAAACATCTAAGTTACAAGCATCCCACACTTGTAGCATAGATGTGTGTCACGTATTGCGCGCATGCATAATAATATGCATGTGTGGGCAAAATAAAATTTTTACTTATTTACATACATCCCTGTGATTTCAACAATATTAGCATTACGTCACAGGTACAACTACAATGTGACATCAATGTGACGGCTTTATTTGAATTTTAACTGATTTTTTCACAGAAACAATGTAAAGGACCAAACTTGGTGCCTCCAAATATGGCACGTTGGATATGGCGTCTCCAACACAGATTTCCACAATTTTTCTTTTGCCAAGGGTTTTTGATTCTCATTAGTTGGGGGAAATTTTCCAAAAATTACATTCTCCACCTACCCCCTTGATTCGAGTAATTTCACAACTATTCAAATTACAATCACACATTTCAATCCTCTTTAAATCTATACTTTATCTATCTCTTCATTATAATCTCCCCATAATTTCCACCAAATAATGAGAAACAAACACCCATGTATAAGCTTGTACATCATACTTATTAGTCTTTTATATTCATGATAGTGGGAAATCTTTTACTATAGTAACCATAAAAAAAATTCTCTAGCACTTCTGAGACGTGCTACTAAGGCACCTCCTGTCCCATACGCACGGCACTGGGACTAGGCAACTCCTAGAAGTGCCATAAAACTATTGATGACACCTCTTTATACAAATTAAAGTATCCTCCTTTCTGGAACAAATAAAAAATAACCTTTCTTCTACTAAGAAAAAGTCTTAAATAGAAGAATTGCATCCCTTGGCTAGAGGTGGATCCATAAAAAGGTGAGCAAAACGAAAATATCAGGGGGTAACCTTTGGCATTCGCTAGTAGTGGATAACCCCGTCCCCACCAAAAAGGGAGAATTTTATGACGTACTTCATTTTTGGGTGGAAGAATAATTTCGCTTTTTATGTGGAATATCTAGATTCTTTTAGCTCTTCATCCATGTATAAAGGGCACAACAAATAATCCAAAACTAGGTAATTAGAGAAAATATAATATCAAGGAAAAGCAGGAGGCTGTAATCCACAAGAGAGTAAAATGCATGTCTCAGAGATTCAACGAAACAATTCTATAGTAAAATCAGGAAGAAAGATGTTTCTGGAGAACAGAAAGAAGTCTTATAATATTGTCAATCTATCTGATGCACACTGCTAGATTCACACCGGGTTATCAGGAACCTCGTTTGATCCTCCCCAAGCAGGATTGACAGCTGAAGTTCCACTACCATGCAGCTTATCTCTTGCAGCTCCACCACCCATGTGATGAGGTCTACCATAAGTGTCCTTGTACCTATCTCCATATAGCAGATGTTGACATGAAGCATTTGGATTCATGTATGACCACCATATGCAGCTGAAACTACCCAGATTAGGAAACCACGTTAGTAAAGATGGAAATGCAACAGCGGATACAAAAGAACGATCCTAATGAAGAACTGAAATATAATTGAAGCTAATTACCATTTGCCTTCTTTGCAGCGACCTCAGCACGAAGTCTTTCCAATTCATCATACATACTAACGAGTTCTTTTTCCTGGATCTTCATTTGTTCCACTTTTTCTGTGTTTAGACCTTTTTCATACTCAAAGGTCTTGCTGCGGTCCCAAACAGTGAAGAACAGTTTCAATTTATACCATTATCAGATAACAAAATAAGAAGAAAATTGCAGTTAACATATAGATACGAGGAATTTATGGATTCACATTTGCCTATGAAATACAGGCAACCCAGAGACCTCCAGTAAATATGCAATAAAGATTGCACTTGCAAATCCTTTAGATGAACAATAAACCATATCAAGTTACAAGCCATTAGGCATGCAGTGAAGTGGAGGCTGGAAGGGACCACATAAAATAAATAATCAAATGAAGTCCGTGATAAAGGGATGATTACTGAAGAAAATAATAAACTGGAAACTCTTACCGTAACCTTTGGTGTTCTTGCTTCAACTCATCTAGCTCAGCATCCAGTCCAGGAAGCCTTTTCAAGTCTTCACGCCCTGTCTCCAATTCGTGATTGGCTTTTTGGATTTGATCATTCAATTCTTGCTTGGCTGTTTCCAAGCTACGTGCTTCCAGATGGGCCTGCTGCAAGTCTTTCTTAACCCTCTCACCAGCTCGGATTTCAGCTTCCCATTTTGCCATCTTGTCCAGCAAAATCCTCACCTGAATATCCCCTTCTGTCTGTGTGCTTCTTATCTGCTCTCTGAGTTTCTCTACGTCCTGCTGAGAAGCTTCAAGATCCTGCGTCAAGGCAACATGGGCAGATGACAATTTACGATTATCAGCAAGAAGAGTTTCTAGTTCCGCTGCCTGCGAGACATATATTTCCTCCAACTCCTCTGCAGATAGTGATTCTAAATCATGGTTGTCAGCACCAGAAAATGGACCATGAGGAATCATCCCTGAAGCATGTGCTGAAGGCCCTTCATGTGGTGCTGGTATATTTCTTCTAGAATCCATTTCAGCTAGAAACAACCACAATTATAGCCTTTGTCAGATTCTCTTTCACAGAATATAAAAGCAACACAAGAATTCATATAAAATCTATAGTAAAACTATGAAAGTGTTTAAGCAAACCAAGAAGTAGCCAGTACCAGAGTACTAATCTCTAATTGACCCAGATTTGTGATTCACTAAAGCTTTTATACAATGAGATTTTGATCTTGACATAAGTGATGTTCATCGCATTTCAAGACAGTAGCATTTTCGTTGCCGTAGAAAGCTTGAAATTCAGCAGACATTGCTTTAACGCATTAGGATCAAGCAATGGGTTTGAAACAAGAAAAAGATATATAAGCATAAATTTCTGGGTATAGAAAGAACAGACTTGGGTTTGGTTTATATTGGATGGCGTGGCTATTCGGGAAGCAGAACATTTGAGATCCTGGATTTAGGTTTGGAATTTCTGGTTGAAGATCCGGATTGGATTATTCAGCATTATAATCTAAATTTACTACAGCCTCTGGACTATTCTGAAACGTGCTCTAAAAATCTGTGGTACTCTTCTGAGGTCTGCTTCGATATTACTGCCTAGCTAGATGTGTCACAAGCTGTAGCATACTACTGAAGGAGCAAATTAACCGTTTAAATGATTGACTGTAGCAATTGCAGGGGAGAAGCAAAACCAGAACAGAAAGGAAATATGTCTTTCATTTAATGTCACAAGTCCGGTCTATAAATACTCTACCACTTGAATGTAGGCACCTATAACCCCCTTGAGTCTGATCCTGTATTGCAGAACCACACAATTTCTTGTACAAAATCCAAATGTTTTAAGAACTTTATTGTTATGGCTTTTGGCGAAACAGAGATTCATAAAGAGTTCAAGGAAGTTTTCTTACAAGGAAAATGCTGGATAAAATCACGTCAGAACCTAAGAGGCGCGGTAGTTCAACTAACAAAGTTAACCAAATTCAATGCCATTTTTTGGTCTGTATACACTAGTGGCCGAAAGTACAACCAACTTCAAAGCCTGTGTTTTGTCTCAAACATGCCATTTTTTTGGTGAGTGTGTAGACATAAGTGGCTGAAAATGACACAAATTTTAGCAAGAATGGAATCAAGTTTTCTACACTAAATCACCTCCAAAGTCAAAAGAAACACATTTTAAGGTTTCTATAAATCGTACAAGGTTAAGGATTATGAAATATTCGGACTAGATAAGATTTCTCTTTAATTGGGAATATCCAAGTTTATTTAGAACACTCGTCTATAAAGTGCAAATAATATATGTATCCTTCAATTGAAACGTGAAACAACTGAAGCAAGCCCTAGAAGATGAGGCAAGTATGCAATTTAGAAGAGATAATGGATGAATCAGTATAAGCTATAGAAAAAGCATCAGAAATTTAGATTCATCATCTACGATGTGTTTGCTAGGCCTCAACTTTAATGGAGTGGGAGAGGCCACAAAAGCTTGGGGATGACTAAGGGAAGATTGGCCTCCATGATATCTCTCATTTCCAAGACAAGCCTTTCTTCCATGATTATTCAGTTTAAAAGAGACATCAAACCTAGGTTGGAACTGGGTCATATCATTTCCATAATTTATCAGATCATAGAATTTTTGGACCCATGGTCTTCACTACAAACTTTTTTCTGCGCATTCTAATTAGAACCCAAAAAAATAATAGAACTTTTGGATCCATGGTCTCCACTACAACCTTTGTCTGTGCCAGCATTCTGATTAGAACCAGAATGAGAAAATGACAAGCAAGCCTGCCTATATTAGACTGAAATCTTGGAATAGCAAAATTAGCATCAAATGTAGGCAGGTTACATTGGCAGCTTCAAATTGATTAAAATTACTAGTTGGATCAGGGACAGAAACAACTTGAGTTGCCGAAGCAACAACAGCCGAACAGTTACGCGGTAGGTGACCGCCGACCACTGCAACTTGTGTAAACTTACCATTTGAATTAGTAATAGAAATAACTTGAGCTCCAAAAGAAACACAAATAGTGAGGTTAATTGGCCGTTCACCACTGGCAGTTTGATCATTCAAAAGACCACCATGACTCCGAGAATCCATCGTTGTAACGCAACAACAAAACCAAAATGTGTGAAAATTTGCAAAGTGAAAGCGGCGCAAGACGAGAGATATAGAGATAGAGATTAGGGTTTCCAAGTTAGAGGAAATAATGAATCACTCTATGGGTAAAAGAGTAAAATAATTTTTAAAAAATGAAAACACGTTTTGTGTAATATAGACACGTTTTACGTTTGTCCTAAACCACCACAGTATCTAGACTATGTACTTCCCAATAATGGTGTAGAAATGGAATTGCTGATTTAGGAAATTGTGTTAGGGTAAATTCTCATCATATGGCAAAACCGGACAAAAATAGAGATCATGCAGCAATCATCAAATTTCCGCACCAAAGTCACGATTCACACTAAAACTGGCAATCTAGGTTCTGAATGGTAGTTAGCATTGTATGCTTGAATACAAATTTTTTACATCACTGCTAAACAATAAATTATGACGGCCTTGTAACAAAATTGAGGATCTTACTCGCATCAGAATTGTCTCTTTCCCAACATATCTCTTCATTCAGTTTAAAGGAGGGAACGGAAAAGAAGACAAAGAGGGAAACTTGAATCACTTCCCCCTTATGCATCTGTCCTTTCCCTTATGGCTTATGGATTGTGATGCTTAACTGATACCAATCCAACCACCTCCCTATGGCATCTGGTTTCCAGTGGCTATTAGAAATGAGTTTTACCTATTCCCATGCACGCAGCAAGAATTTCTCCACAATGTTACAAGCGTTTTCAGTTAGCAGGCATCCTCAACCCAGATGATCAACTATATGGTATGTCCTTTGTAACTTATATCCGTGTCCAAAAGTTCAGTCTTTGACAGCGAAAGCTTGACCCTTAAACATTTAAAGTGGAAAGGAAAGAAGTAAAGCCAGGTCATAAGGGAAATTCAAACTTGTTCCTATTTCAGTAAAATTCCATATATAGTCACTTAATGAATTGGTAAATTTAGATAAGTCATTTCTTGCTCGTGATGAGTAATGCACAAGCAACTTCCCCAAAATTAGCTTGGGCTAAAGTCAAATACCTACACTTCGCATTCATTCCCTTAATTCCTTAACAATCAGTACTTCCATATAGACAGATACTTTCAGACAATATCCAACAATCCAGTACCAAAAGCAGACACCAGAACTGCAGGCAAAATAAAACTATTTCATTCTTCCTTGTTTCAGATTAAAGAATTTGAAATCAGATTATTTTATCCACTCAAATGGGAAAAAAAAAAAAAAGAACCCGGCAGAAAAAACAGATTGATTGCTTTTCTCGCTTATCATCTTTTTCTAATTCACTATTTCAATGCAGGGGCAGAGCCACATATGGTGCCTCCATAGTCCCAACTGGATTTTGGTCATGGTAATTTCACCCATCACATTTAAGGGGCGGCCAATGTTAAACACAAGAGAAAACCATTAAACATAAATAAAACGAAAGATAAAAGAAATGCAAGCAAATCAGTGCATTCGTGAAGAAGATTACCATCAAGAACAAGAATTTTGAAAAAAAATAAAAATAATAATAATAATGAAGCGCTCAGTGTAACACGAGATAAAAACTGGCGCGAAGGGGGTGATGAAGCAACCTCTTTTTCCGTCTCCTTACACAGTGTTCGGCGTTGGCGTCCGCACTTGACACACAGGAACGAAAGAAACCCGTCACTTTCCCCTTCCCTTGCTGCTCTATTTTATATTAATATTGGGTAAATTTAGGGCTTGTTTGATTTTTTTTTCTTCCAATTTATAAATTTACCAACTACTGATTTGACATTTGATTTAATAATTGTTTAATTACAACCACATATTTTACACATTTTTATATTTCTAATATACATTCTACCTCTCTCTTCACTATAAATTCTTCAAATAAATATGATCAAACAAGCTCTTAATGTAGGAAAATTTCATAATAAATTGCAAAATTTAACAGTGTGAGTTTAAAAATACCCCCACCCCACCCCACCCCACCCCACCATAAAAATAGAAACTAAAATATGTCTAATTTCTATTTTTATTTGTCCTAAATTATAGTCCATTCATATAAACGAAGTTGAACAATTAATTTTTTTTCCAATATGGCATTAGTCCAACTACTAATAAATTTGTAATGTATTAATGACTATGTTAACAAAATAAAAAGTGATTCAATATTAAATAAGAGTATATTAGGAAGGTGAGTGTCAATTTTATATTTCCAACCACATTAATTTATATTTCTTGATCTATACGAAAAATTGATATGACCTATTTTTATGGGACGGATGGATTATTACTTTTTAATAATATGTGTAAAATGTCCTATATGCCCCTATATGCATTCTATTGTTATGTATAGTTTATTTTGGACAGTTATATTTTACTAAAAAATGTAAGTATAGCATTTCATATAATTTTTTTTATCTGTGTAGCATTCCATATAATTCTTTTATATATGTCTTAACAATTGTGAAGTATAGTTTATTCTTTAATAGTTATGTTTTACTAAAAAGTGTAAGTATAGCATTCTATGTAGGGAGATTTTCAGAAGTGGCGAAAAGTAACTATGTATTGTCTAAAAAAATTATAAGTCCGCATATAACAATATTCAACCATTACAATGACGCATATACCTCTAATTTCCCTTGTTTCCATTTAAGGTAAGCGACTTATCTACATCAAGGTGATTAGACTTGACACAGGAACTTCGAAAAATGTGAAACTTCGAAAAATGTGAAACTTCTAACATAAGCTTTGAACCGAATCCTATGTGCTTGTGTGAAATTCTTACTATACCTTGCAAAGCTGACCCACATACTTGAAGATGAAAGAAAACATTTTAGTTGTGGTTTGAAGGACTCTTAACTTGAGCTTCTGAGACCAGAAACGCAGCTCAATTTGCTCCACACTTTAGTACCATTGTACTTCGATCGTAAGTTAGTCGAATCCACTCCCCACGCCAAATCAGCGATTGCCCAGGTGATGTCTCCCAATCCCCCTTTTTTCATTCGACCTTCGTGTTATTCTACATTTGTCATCCCGCTATGTGTGTTGTGCATCATTAGTTTGACATTATGCTAAACTAGAGTATATGGGAACTAAAGTAACTGGTTAGATAATGTTAAGCCGTTTTAAGTGTATAAAGCAGCCGACGGATGGGGCAATAGCCGTTATGCTACCCTGGCCAACTAGTTAATGCGTGCATAAGCACATGTTCCTAGTAATTTAATTGCAAATCATATTTCTTCATTCAAAGCATGAGACGCGATGTGAGTTCGGTATCAAATTGCAAAGAAGCAATCACTAATTCTAAGGTAACTCATATGAGATAGAAAGAATGAATATATTGTTAAGGTGAGAAAAATGTGATATGCAGTTGATCACAAAATAAGTTCATCAACAAATCATGTTCCTACCCCTTTATAAAAAAGTAAGTTCTTTGGCAAGTTGAGCAAGATATGACTAATGACCAGAACTCTCAATTGTTACGAGCTCTTTTGTAACAATAATGATATATTTTGCCTATTTTGTCATAGCAGATCTCCTACTTATGTTTAACTATAAGCAATTTCAACAATAGCGGAAGCGTTTAAATATATATATTTCCATTTAAAATCGAGGGTGAGACTTTACAAATACAATTCAAACACTATTATATTTAATATCATTTTACAATAACTATTGCGGCCACCTACAACGAGACCTCGGCCACGCACTGAAGTCTCGATCACATACATATATCTTCTCCATCCTTGGGACGATCCGGCACAAAGCTTTTAATTCAATACCTACAATGTTGTAGAAGATGGGGAGTGAGTACAAAGTACTCAGTGAATAACCAAATATCTTGATTCACCTTTCATGTAAGAAAACGCATTTTCGAGAAAACCATGGGATTCACACAGCCTTTAGATGTATAAAGACATTGAATGCACAAAGCCTTTTGGAGCACAAATGGGCTCTATCACTAGTTAAACTACTACCCGTGGTGCACACATGATTGCCTAAGACCACATAGTAAGGTCACAAAAATTCAAATTGGCTAAGACCACAGAGCAAGGCCACAAAGGTTACCACATAGCCAAAATGACTAAGACCACATAACAAGGTCATGTTCCACAAAACAATACAAAATGGGTAGAGCATTAACTAGCGATACCACTGCAATAAACCAATCTCTCTTTCCATAAGAATGCATCAAAAATCCATGCATTTCTTATGAAAACATTATGCACAAAAGAAAGGAAATCAATGTACTGGTTACTCACCTCTGAATTTCCAAAGATTGCATATTCTTTTGATTCTCCAAAGATTTCTTTAATTATAAATGGAAAAAGACCTCCAAAACCTTAATATTCCGCACTTCAAAGTCATTCTTTTGGTTGTAACGTTTATATATATGATAAGGAGCCTTTTTCAAGGGCAAAACTAGGCATTTGGTTGGTTTTTTGGGTGTTTTTCCTTCCCATGACATATTTGGACGAATTTTCGTTGGTTTTGGGGGCGAGAGAGGGGCGAGGGCGAGAGAGAGAGAGAGAGAGAGAGAGAGAGATGATAGCTTGGGGGGTTTTAGAAACCTTGAGGACCCCCTTAGCCCTTTTTATAGTAGTTGAGATTTAGTTGCTTTTAATAAATTTTGAGTTCCACCAATCAAATTGAGACAAGTGGCGCAATACGGCGCCGTACATTTAGAGACAAATTGCTCGAGAAGTCCTTATGCTTTGTGTCGCCTTATAATTAAGTCACTATACTTTGGTTTATGTCAATTAAGGACCAATTTCTTTCTTTAGCGTCAATTGAGTAATAATATTTTAATCTTCTAATGCAATTCAAGAAATCTTGCAATGATATTCAAGTAATTCTTCCAAAACAGCAATTATGTTGCTTACTTTAATTTGTTGAAGTTTACGGGATGTTATAAGGCAAAATTAGAAAGGTAGTTTAACCAAGACTCCATCTGATCAAAATCTCATTGGTGGGTCCACCTACCATCATCGATGAAAGGATGTGTCAATGGATTTAAGTAACTGGAAAAATCAATATAGTTAGATAATTGAAATAATAGTACATCTGGAAAGAATCAATATAGTTAGATATTTGAAATAATAGTACCAAGTGGAGTCAGAACAAGGATGCACAAGTTTGACATTATTATTTGTCATAGATGCATAGACAAATTCGTCAACGTTAGAAAATCATCATCAACAATTTCTTAACTTATTTCATGAGGCAATTTTAAGTTCGTGATAATGGCAAAGATAGAAAAGATGACAACAATGAATTCAATGGATTAGTTACTGACTTGGAATCCAATATTTTTAGATATGCATCAAAAACTTAGAAGGGTTGTTTCTTTGAAGTTGGTTGAGAAAAAGTTCATGGTGCTGAAGCTAAAAACACATAATCTATTCTTCAAAGATTTATATATTAAACTTATAATACCTTGGTGAAAAATGCTTCAAACTTGGAGAAGATCAGAGGAAAATCAAATACATCAAATCACTTGAACAACTTGGTAACTTTCTCCCTAGTATTTATTGCTGGACAAGCAACTAAAAGGGAAAGAATACTAATGAAAATCCTTCAGTTATAAAGTTAAATGTTGAATTCGTAGCTTATCTTTTGATTGGCCCGAATGCGTTCCCCATTTACTATTACTTATTTATTTTAAAATCTCTTAAAGAAAGGACAAAAGAAAAGCCTTTGTATTAGGATTGAAACAGTAGAAATAAATTTTTGGAATCTTCCCAAGCTCCAGGATAAAGAAGAGGGTAAAAATAGTCACCATAATTCAAATCTGCCAACAAATTTTTACCAGCCAAACTTGTGCCTTTCTGCAAACGAGGTAAGCCGGCAATAATAGAGTCTTCTTCTCCGTTTGATACTGACCTCACGTGCGATAGAAAATGGAGTCTTCTTCTCCGTTTCACATATAGATTGCGTTTTTTAAGGCTGCCTGAATTTCTTTGCAGTAAGGAGTGGTTTCTTGATTTCGAGTTGCCAGACTGAGAAGATGGACGTTTGCGTACGCGGGAAATAGATTCATTAAGTGTTGGTCAAAATAAGAAAGGGTATTCTTGGGCATCATGTCTAAAATCAGGGGTAATTTCATCCGTTCATGAGTAATTTATTGCTACAATTGGACTTTGTGGAAAAAAATGATATTTTTGGCTTTTGCTACCTGAAATTTGACTTTTGTGTAATTTTTTCTTCAATATAATTCTTTTATATGACTAAATAGTTTATCGCGATAATTCTCAACAGTAATATTTACAAGGTGTATACATATCATACAGTTGATATATATATCTCAACAGTTATCTACCATAATTGTTAACGTTAGATTTTGACATTTAGACATTTTAATTCTAGACAGTTGTGTCATCGGGCATTTTTATCCCAAAAAATGAAAATTAGCCATTTTCGCACAACTTTATAAAGTGGTATATTTTGTCACATAAAAATATAAATGTGGTTAAATCTTGCAATTTCCTCATTTAAATAAATGGTTAATCAACTTTTGAATTGTAACTTCTAACTTACTATACTTTGAAACGTAAATCAACACTTATTGAACTTTCAATATTGTCCACCAACCATCCACCACTTTAGTAACCCCGTTTGATCATGTGATTAACGTCGTTACACATGTGGCTAACGGAATAATGCATGAACCAACTTTACTCACTAAACTTAATAGTAATTTTAATAAACATTCACCGAATTTTAAAAGTATAATCACTTACTCACTCAACTTTGAAATATAATCTAGCAGTCACTCAATTCTAAAAACTCACTGAAGTTTTTAAATGTAACAGAGCACTTACAATAGCGGAGACCGTGGAGGGCCATACTGGGCCGCGGCCTACCCATGTCTCAGACCAAGCCCAAGTAAAAGTAAGGAAATTTTTTTTTTTTTTTTAAGCTTCATTCACATATTTTTTGTGTTTGGGCTCCGGGAAGGAAAACCCAAAGGCTAAATTCAATAATAATAGGGAAAATTAGCAAACAAACTATAAATTATTTCAAGTTTTGAAAAATACGGCGAAATCTTCAAATGAGTTAAACACTAAGGTTTCTACGGCAAAAATCATTTACGTTGTAGGCTCCCTAATAATTATGCAATATTTTTTTACAGTTTACCAACAAACGTGCTTTCTTTTGGTGTTTTTTTTATTGTATTATTATTATTAATTTCTTTTCTTCTTTTGACAATGCATTATTAATTCAATATATGTGGTTTAAATCTATCTTTTGTGACTTTCTAACTAAGTATTTTTTCTATTTATGTTACTTTTGTGATTAAATTTGACTTTTTAATCTAAAAACAAAACAAATGTGATTTTTAAAAACTCACACACATATATATATATATATAAATGTCATATATAGAAGTAAAAAATCACAAATTTATATGACTTTTTAATTAAAAGATATGACTTTTAAAAAGTCACATATAGGAAAAATATTACACATAGAAATAAAAAATCACAATTTAAAAAGTCACATTTATGTGACTTTTTAATTAAAAAAATGTGAGTTTTAAAAAGTCACGTATAGAAAAAATATCACACGTAAAAGTAAAAAGTCACGTATACAAAGAAGTAAAAAATCACATTATATGCCTCTTTAATTAAAAAGAATGTGACTTTTGAAAAATCACGTATCGGAAAAATGTCACGCATATAAGTAAAAAGTCACATGTAAGAAAAAAGTCACACATAAAAGTAAAAAGTCACATTTAAAAAGGTCACATATAAGAAAAATGTCACACAACGTAGTAAAACTCACATTTTAAAAGTCACATAAAAAATCACATAAATGTGACTTTTTAATTAAGAAAATATGACTTTTAAAAAGTCACATGAAGAAAAAATTTCACATATAGAAGTTTAATTGAAAAAAAAAGTGAGTTTTAAAAGGTCACATATAGGAAAAATATCACATAGAAATAAAAAGTCATATTTATGTGGCTTTTTAGTTAAAAAATATTACAAGAAAAATATTACATATAAAATGAAATAGTCAATGTTACTTTTTAATTTAAAAGAATGTGACTTTTAAAAAGGCATGTATAAGGAAAATATCATACAAAGAAAGTCACCTTACTTTTTAATTTAAAAAAATGTAACTTTTAAAAAGGCATGTATAAAGAAAATGTCATACAAAGAAGTAAAAAGTCACATTATGCAACTTTTTAATTAAAAAAATGTGAGTTTTAAAAAGTCACGTGTAGGGAAAAAATCATGCATAGAAGTAAAAAGTCACATATAAGAAAAAGGTCACACATTGAAGTAAAAAGTCTCATTTCAAAAGATCATGTATAGGAAAAATATCACACAACGTGATAAAACTTACATTTTAAAATTTCACAAATCACATAAATGTGACTTTTTAATTAAGAAAAAGTGACTTTTAAAAAGTCACGTATAGAAAAAATTTGGGTAATTTGCGTAAAAGGACCCTAACGTATAAGGTTATTGTGCAAAAAGACCCTATCGTTTTTGCTTTGACAAATTAGACTCTAACATATCACTGTTCATGCAGAAAAGGACCATATCATTTTTGCCTTGGCAAATTGACCACAACCTATCATTATTCATGCGAAAAAGGACCTTCCACCCATTTCTGTCAAAAATCCCGTTAACTCGTGTATGTTCACTGACACTCAGCAGCTTGACAATGATATTTATATCTTTTAAAAAATTACAACCTCTTTTTCCTGCCTCTTGTAATTGTATATTTAAATATATTATTACTTATTATTATTATCATTATATTTTGACATATTAAAATTAAGCACTGATTTACTGCTAGATATTTAGCCGTATTAGGAGATGATATGACGTGTCAAATAGCTCATATCTAACACACCACATAAATATCTGGCGGCATATTTGAGGTTCATCCATGTTAATTTTTATAAACTATGGTGTTCAAATATGAAAATTACATGCTATCAGACGTTCATGCTGTGTGTTATATATGTACTATTTAACACGTCACATCATCTCATAAGACGGTTAACTATCTAGTAGTAAATTAGTACTCAATTTTAATATATCAAAAGATGACGATGATAATAATAAATAATAATTAACTAAACTATTACAAGAGGCGGAAAAAAGAAATTGCAATTTTTAAAAGACATAAATATCCTTGTCAAGCTGCTTGGTGTGGGAGAATATGCAAGAGTTAACGAGAATTTTGACCGAAAGAGATGGAAAGTCCTTTTCCGCGTGAATAGTGATAGATTAGGTTCTAATTTGTCAAGACAAAAACGATAGAGTCATTTTCAACATGAACAGTGATAGGTTGAGGTCTAATTTGCCAAAGTAAAAATGATAGGGTCCTTTTGAATAATAAACCTCATATGTTAGGGTCCTTTTGCGCCAATTAGCCGAAAAAATTTCACCATAAAAAGTCACATTTTATGTCACATTTACTTTTTTAATTGAAAAAAAAAGTGAGTTTTAAAATGTCACATATAGGAAAAATCAGTCTAGCTAACGAAAGAGATCAGGGCTCCAGTTTCGGAGCCCGATCTCTAATCATGCAGCCATGTCATTTAATATGTCACATGTGGTGGCGTATGATTGGAAATCGGGCTCTGAAACAAGAGCCCGATTTGTTTTCTTAGAAAAATACTAGAAAAAATGTCACATAAAAATAAAAAGTCACATTTATAAGAGTCACGTATAAGACCGCAATTATGTGACTTTTTAATTAAAAAAATATAAATTTTAAATAGTCACGTAAGACTGCATAATTAATAATTAAATTAATAAGTTAACTCACATAATTTTTAAATTCATAAGTCAACACACAAAATAATTAATAAATGTCAGGTCGCGTCCAAAACGGACGGCCCACCACCTTGCACATTAATAGGTATTTTGCTCGCAAAACATTATCATCGTAATTTTACGTTCATTTGCAAGAAGATTGCTTATGTACGTATTTTTCTAAATATTTCTTATTTTCAGTGTATTTGTCTAAAGATCCCTATAACGTGAAAACCCTTTAGGGGAAAACTACGAGCAGTCCACGTTCTCACGTGGTAAATCAATCTACTAGAAGATTAGTTCAAAAAAAAATAATAATAATTAGTGGTCAGACTCTAAATTCAGAGTCTGATCTGTTTCTATAGAAAATTTAATTTTATGAACTCACAAAAACACAAAATAACTCAAAAGAATCAACAAAACAACTCATTGAGTTATGCTATCATTGCCTGTTTAGGTGAGATAGCATGAGTACTGATTTTGTGGCATAGATACACCAGTAATTTTCCATGTCAATTTTGACCAATTTGATTGATATGTCACAATCAACAACAGTATTTTGTACATTAACTGGCCAGCACTAACATAAAAGAATCAAGATGATCTAGAGCTTATGACGAGCTCCTAACGAATTTGTCATTAAATTACACCATCACATAGACTAATAAAAGGTCTTTTTACTATTATTTGCCTCACACCCACCTTCCTTCTTTTTATTTTATTTTATTTTTTTGAAGCCCGTCGTAATTTCTAGATCGTTACTGAATAAAAGAATCACGACACGATTTTTTTCTAAAGTGATATATTTTTTATCAGTTTAAAGTAAAATAAAGTTAATTGTATTGGTTCAACTCATGAGTATGACCTATCATTTTCCAGAACCAGCTCTTTTCCAAAATCTGGCAAATCATCGCCTACTTTGGAGGAATTACAAAATTAGTCAAATTTCATTATATAAAATTTCATATAAAAAAATGAAAGCACAAAAAATTTATTCTATTTTTCTTTTTAATTTTTTGGCAAACGAAAGCACAAAAATTCTGATAGAAAAAACAAATATATTATAGTAAAGTCGAATTCATTTTTGAATAGAAGAAGGCTTGGTAAAAATTCGTATGTTACATATAAGTTCCGTGAGATATATATGTTAAAAAGATCTATTTGATCAAATTCTATTTCAAATTAGAATGAACTTGCTTTTCTTTTTTTTTTTCCCCTTTTTTTGGGAAAACACCATAAGAACACCAAAGAGCTTTTTAGGCTTCCACCGAAAGTCCCCGAGGGGTTTGGATACCCCCTACCTTGCTAAAATATAAGTTGAGTATCAAAAGGTTAATTCGTTTTAATCTCAAGATCTTGAATTTGTAGAAACAAAGTTACTTTTTTCCCTTTATTTTTATTTTTGTTTTCTCTCTGCCCTCTTCTTCTCCTTTGTTAATAAGTTGTGTTATTTAAACAAAGATGAATACAAAAAGTATTCAAAAAGGACAAATGGTAGGATTTTTTTTAATATGTCACATCACTTTTATATCAATAGTAATTATATGAGTCACATATCTCGTTTGTCACACTCTTTATCCACTATTTGTCTAAATAAAATTATTTTTAATTTATTTTCCCTTCCGGCCTTTTTTGGGAAGTGTGAGTGGAGTGATAGATGTGTCCACAAAAATAAACCAACAATTTCGAATTGCAAAGATGTTATCTGGCAAAATTATGAATGTATTTTTAGTTTAACTAAGAACCACATTAACTAGCTTTGTGGACCTAGATATATATCTAGAGATATAACAACAATCAACTTCTAGTTTCTCTGAGTTTAGCAAGCACACAATATAAGGTGGAAAACCTTTAGGAGAAAACTACGAACACATCACATCCCCAAGTGACAAATCAATCCACTAGAAGATTAGTTCAAAAAAATAAGATAAGAGTTTTATAAATTTGCAAAAACACAAAACCACTCAAAAGAATCAATAAAACAACTCCCTATTTTTTCCTTTTTTGACATGCACATATATATATATATCTATATATAAGAATTTTATTTTGTCTACACGCATACATATTATTATGCATGCATGTATATGTGTCAAATATCTAGACTACAAGCACCTCCATACTTGTAGTTTAGATGTGTACCATGTGTTACATGCATGCACAATAACATACATACGTGGGCAAAATAAAATTGTCAATATATATATATATATTATAAAGACTTGAAGAATGAAACTGAATTAAAAAGAAATAATAAAAAGAAAAGATATCATATTAAGACTTGATATTTCATCTTAAAAGAACAACCTTATTATATAAGCATACATTAAAAGTTTTAGTTTCACATTTAAGTGTATAGACTTTCTATTTGGTTGTCTAAGGTGGATACACAAAATTTATGGGGTAAATTTCACGAAAGGTTCATAACCTTTACAAAATGAAGCAATATTATCCTTTTTTTTTTAATATCTGGAGTCCTTAACCTTTCAAAAATTCTCACAAAAAGGTCTCTATGAATGAAATCCGTCCATTTTAACCATTAAAGAGAAATAAAATGGCTTTTTCACTCCTCTTATTAAATAAAAAAGTAAAATAAATAAAACAGTTTTTAATAAAAAAAAATATTAAATATTCTTAATTTTTCCTCCACCCAACTCACAACCCTATTTGGCAAAATTAATTGACAATGAGAAACTTATTAATTCTCTCCTTAATTCCTTGGCATCTTTGATCATCTTCACCCATTCACAATCCATTTCTTAATTTTACTACGATCTGCAAAAATTCAAACAATTTTTCTAATTCGAGAGTTAGATTTCACTGGTAAATAATTAACAAGACTGTGAAGGATTCCCAATGTGTGTGTGTATAATGCCTTATGTGATATATCATATTCATTCTATGCGAGAATTGAATTATGAGTAAGGTGCTGCTGGCCTCAAGTGGTGGGTGAGATTTGTTACTATTTTTCTTTATTTAAAAGGAATTTTTTTAATTCTAAATTTAATGAGGGTAAAATGGTCATTATTTTTCCTTCTAAGGGTCAAAATGGATGGATGTCTTCCATAGGGTCCCTTTGTGAGAATTTTTGAAAGGTTTGGGACTTCAAAGGTTAAAGAAAAGTCAAGTACAAAATTGCTACATTTTACAAATGTTAGAGACCTTTTGTAAAATATACCCAAAATTTTAATATATACCCTCATGAGAATGTTAATATATATCTCCATACCCGTATGACAATATATATGGGTGGGTATTACTACATGAACATTGAGGTATGCTAACATACCCTCATGATTAGATAATTTTTGGACGGACGCATCCATATATTATGATTATTATATAATATAAAAAACTAAATTAGGCAAAGATACGTTTGAGACAAAAATAATAGAATTCTTGATGGAGTAACAGAAGCCGACTTTTATCATGTTTCTTAGTCTATCCAAGGTTAGTATGTTAATTTTTATTCCTTCTAGGTTAGGATTTAATTAATGTCAATTGTCTTATTAGGATTTAATTATTATTTGATTTATTATACAAGTAATTAGTGGTCATATAAATAAGTCATTCTTGTATTAGTTTTAATCGGTTGGATTTTAATTATGAAATAGAAACATTAGAAACGTCTATTTGTTATTCTAAGTATTCAGTATTCTAAGGAATCAACGAATATTTAAAAGCCATTACAATTCATGTATTTCCAGAATTGACGAATTATATTTTGGATATACATTCTTTTCATGCTTGTGCTATGTCTATTTTTCAAACAACATTGTGTGGGGTTACTTTTGCTAAATTCGTGTCAAATAAGGGTAAAACTACTTTATAATGAACCAAATGAGCCTTATCTAGTTTTGTAGAAAGAGTCATTCAAATCCTTCCATTCAAGAAACACTTAAAATCATATCCAAAGCAGCCGCAATATATCCATCAACCCTAGTACAGTTGTAAATCAACAGGATAATAATAAAATTAAACCAATGGACAGCATATATACAAACTTTAAACGCATGTAATGCGCAACATGTCTGCCTTAATTAATCATGAAACATAACCAAACTTGGGGGAAAAAGGCCAAGTCTTTTAAAATGTTAACAACTTAATTTGATTTAGATTTAGAATAATGATATGTAGTACCAGTGGTACTTGACACAAATCTACGTGGTAACTAATGTGATATTGAATGTTAAGTCAAAATTAAATGCATGAATAAAGGACCCACTTGATTTAACTTATCATTCAACGCTACTTTGATATGATGCTGAGTATCAGTGGTGTTAAATAACATTATTGTTTGATTTAACTATTTGATTCCATGGATGAGGCCTTGTCTTAACTAGAAGGCCCGGAGATATTTTTTTGAGAATTAAGATATATTCGAGTCCCACTAAATCTATGAGTTTATGTGGGTTTGTTACCTTTATGTTGGTTAGTTTATTTAATTAATTGTTTATTGATAGGTTATACGAATATAATTTCAGTGACTGTGATGATAAACTCTAGTGTACTCATACTTAAAAAAGACTATTTCATTGATTGCAAAGTTTGAAAACCCAAAAAGAAAAAGGTTAGAATTACATTGGAAGAATGATTGATAGATAGTGCATTATTAAATAGCTTTAGCTTTGCATGGGCCAAGCACGTTAAGATAGGATTCTGCATGACCCTCTCTTTTTTTTTTTTTTTTAAATTTGATTTGATGACAACCACAAGCACATATAAGGTAGATACTTGAACCGATGACAAAACTAAGGGCCAATAGTCAATTTGGAGAAAATGGGAGACACGATGGTCCCACGTATTATAATCTGCTGCTTCTTTTTAAAAGAAAGAAAAAGACAAGGAAAAAACGAAAAAACAGTTTGATTAAACATCATTTCTTTGGAGTGAATTGGACTAGAAATGGTATAGAACCATCTGGTACTATATGGCCAAGTAGCGCACATTGATGCATGTCACACGATTGTGATTTCTCATATGACGGGTCTTGATGTACGCAACATAGTCATATGACACTATATGGTGCAGTAACATATGGTGCTAATAATGACCAAGTCAGGCGTTATTAGAGGGGTGGACCAGAAGAGTGAGACTTATAATATACATGACTTAATTATCCTGTATATAATTTTTTTTCACAAGCTTTAAAAAAAATCCAATTTTGTTTTTTGTGTACTGCTACATCGAGACTATGAATTGGACTGTAGTACTCAAAATCAATATTTGTATGTAATAGTTATGGAGAGATATTGGTGATTATTATCAATTAATAAAGAAGTTTGAAGGGATAGTTTCGGATTTGGTCACAATTTGTTTTAAAATGAAAATGGAATGATAAATATCAATACTACTTTTATTTAGGGGAAAAATCATAAAGTGGTGTTGAGGAAGGCTGGGAATTGACACTACAGAAATGATCACTTGTCTCCAAATGGACATTATAAAACTACTCACTGTGTTGTAATTTGTAAATAGGTATAGAGTATCTCTAATGCCATGTTTTATAGACTTGGTTCATTTGGATGAGTCCCACAACTTCATCTATTTTCTTTTAATTATTTATCTCTTTTACATCATTTTTTTTTCAATTTCCCTTCTTCATATCTCGTGTAAGGTCTCAAAATACATTTTCATCTCAACCTCCTGTACTATTATTTTATCATTATTTTTGAATTTATTTCTATCTCGATCTCCTTTTTTTTCACTATTTCCACTCTTTTTTCTTACATCTATATTTCCATTCACATATAATTAAAATAATTATCGTCTTTCTATTTGTCTTCTTCGAATCTTCACAAAACTACACCTTTCCATTTCAGCTTGTAAGTATGCTTATGGAAATTCACACATTAATTTCATTAAAGTCAAAATTTTTTTTTTTGAATTTCTATTTTAATAATGATAAAAATAATTGACAAATAATTGTCAAAACTCATGTAGTCTCATGTTATGTAAGTAGGTTTTTCACCCCCTAAATCTAAAGTTTTTTGACATTACAAGGGAATTGTAGGGGAGGAGAATCGAACCCTTAACCAAAGGGATAAACAAACAACCCGGATGCCACTTGACTATAAAGGTCTCACCCCCTAAATCTAAAGTTCAATTCACTTCTTTTATGCTCCCTTTGTAGTGGTGGTAATAATAATAATAATATTATTATTATTATTATTATTATTTTATAATTAATTAATCTTCTTGACATGCCAATCTAATAATTTATTCCCCATCTAGCAGATTGATATTCAATTTGAACTTGTATCTTGCTGCATTATTACCCAATTAACTAGATTCTCACACATGCGTTACATGGGAAGAATACCTATCAAATTATTTAAAAAATAAATAATATGAAATTTTATAATTTTTTTGAAGGGAAACTAATGAAATACATACTGAGTTTATAATGTATTTATAGTTTGCATCCCATGTTTTAAGAAATTAACAATGCACATATATATTACATTTCATTTACTATCAATAAAATACTTTCATGGAAGAAAAATTTTAAAAAAATTACCTATTTAGACTAAATTACCATTATTTGTCACTAACAGATCATAATACGGAAATTATGTTAGATAACAAAGGTAACAATTTATATACCACAAGATTCTCACACGTGCATGCATTGTACGAAAAGAATACATATATGAAATTATTTAAAAAAAAAACAATATGAAAGTTTATAAGTTTGTTTTTCTTTTCTTTTGGTATGGTGAAATTTTTTAAGGTTATGTTAACTAAATAATAATGTAAATTTGTTATTGTCATGTTAATGTAACTATAATTTATAGTAAATTTTAACTCGATTGTTATCGTTAACACAAATGGATATTATTTTATTTTTTACACTAATTTAGATTAATGATATTTTATGAAATAATTATTAGTTAAGCTGTATAATATACTTTAAAAATATTTTTTATTGGAAACCAATAAAGCCAAATAGCATGGAAATTGTATAAATTAATAATAATACATAAAAGTAATCATATATTTATGATCATCGACCAATCTGAGAAAACTTCTGGTACTTTAAGAGTACTAAACTTAGTACTTCATGCAAATAAGTGACTGACTGACAAGTGTAAGTTGATACAGGGGGCCTAAATTATTGTTTAAATTGGGATTATATAGAAACTTGTCGTGCTTTCATTTCCCAGGAGACTACTGGAAAATTTTCATAACAATCCTCCAATGTGAAAATATCAACTAAACTGGAGAAAGATCTCAAATCTCGATAAAGAGGACTACTCATCAGTCATCACACAAGATGAGGGTCGTGCTGAGGGCAAAACAACATTTATGAAGGGCACATGCAATTGCACACATAATTAGATTCTTATAATAATTCAATGAATAATATATGCTAACTAAATACTACTCTGTGTCATGTTGAACCAATTGTTTGTTACAAATTAAATGACACTTTATGATTTGCAATGATTGATATTGTGCCAATTTTTACACTCTTAATTTAGGCATAAATTTTTTTTAAAGGAATTTTGTCACAAATTTTATGAAGCTGTACTTAATCATTTTCTTTTTGTTCTTATATTATATATTGTCATACTGAATAAATATATAATGTTTTTGTTTTGTAAATACAATAATAGCGGTGCGGTAATTTTGTTATGATGAAAGTTGACAGAGGCAGAGAAAAAAAGACAGTTGAATTATTGGGAAGATTGGAGGAGGCCGGGGGGTCCATGGGAGGCCTGGACTCCCAACATGCAAGATGATGATTTTTTTTTTTTTTCAAGATTTTTCAGCTGACTTAAAAAATATGTTACGATGTTCATGATTCTAATTTTGGCATACGCTTGATTGAGGTTGATCGTCTTTGAGTTATCTAACTCTAAAATTTAGTTTGTGTCAATTAGATAGCAGTAGAACAAGTTATAGCATTTTTAGTAAAGTCAGCATGATCACTACTTGATAACATAATCGCAATATGTTATAAAAATATTTTGTTGGCTAAACATAGTCATCCTGCTTTCAAAAAAGAAGAAAGAAACAAAATTGAAAAGAAATTAAACATAGTCCTCACGGCTTGAACTTTTACAGGGTGTCCCCAATATGGAATTTGAAGGGCTTTTAAAGATTTACAGATTCCATGGATTTTAATAGAATTCCACAAAATCCATCAGATTCTAATGGATGTCTATGGAATTTGGATTTGTGTGGATTTTAATAGATTCTAATGGAATTTGTTGGTGTCCCCAAATATAGAATTAATGAATTTTTATGAAACTACCATAACTTCATGATCGCCAAAAAAAAAAAAGCATAAATATTCAAACAAAGTCATTAACCAAAAAAAGAAAAAAAATAGTTCCATAAAGTAGTTATCTTACAAAAATATAATTTGAAATAGTTAAAAGTTTGTTAAATTTGCAAAAAGAAAATCACAGTCTTTTGAATCAATCTCTATTCTCTTCATTTAAGGCATCTCCCCACATTTTTTGAGCTATATTATTTCTCCATTCATTTGCATTTTCTCTTTGTTCTTCTTGATTTGGATAATATCCACATCATCTTCAATTTCTACTAATAAAGATAGTTGATATGAATCTTCGTCATCTAGTTCAATAAGAAATTCATCAGAATGACATTCTTTGCGAAGAAAATTATGCAATCCTGCACAAGCCAAAACTAATTTAATTAAGTAGAATTATTATACTCAAGTTGACGCAATATTGTGTGCCAAAAAGAAGGATGTGGTCAATGTTGGAGAAAATACATGGATAACATGCCAATTATATTCTTAGATAACGTACCTTGACATTAAGTGCATATACGAATAAAATATAACTTACAAAACCAAAAGAACCAATCGACAAAGAAGACGACATAAAATAGAATTTAGGAGATGAAGCGACGTATGCTTAGGCAAATCTTCTTAAGACAGATATCACCCCCGTTAACCATAAGTGCACACGGAATTACGAACGTCTATCTCCCAAGATACAATGCTTCTTCCAAAGTCAATATTACACTTCATATCAACTTTGACGGTCGAACCAATATCTGATTATTCTTTTCAATAGACAAAGAGAAGAGAAAAGAATCAATATTTAGAATTCATTTTGATGTCTTTTGGAATGAATAAAATGATTTCTAAGGGTCCCTATATATAGACGTCGGAAAGATACATCTTCAAAAGACATGACAATAATAAAGGTCACAACTGTTAGAATAATACATTATAAAAGACACGTCTTTAAAAGACATGACTCTTATAAATGTTGCAACATTTGGAATAATGTTTTATAGAAAAGACACACCAGTTAAGAAATAATCATGTCTAAAAGTCATAAACATTCACTCATAAGACACGACTACTCGTCTAAAAAATATTCTAGAACATTCTAGAATATTCTCATTTTTAATTCCAACGTTTTACGAGTTTAAGCGATGCATGTGACATTAATTTCTCATTCATCCAAAACGGGTTTAGAAAAATTAATTAAAATATGAAATAAAATTGGAATCTAAAATCCAATAACCAATTAATAATATCCGCTTAAACAATTGTCAAAGTGGTCAATACCGACTTTACGCACCAATTTCCAAGAATCCCCGACATGAATGAAAATTAATGTAAAGACAAGGCAACATTGAAGAGTATAGCTGAAAGATAATGCATCAAGATAGGTAGCTTTCGCTTTGATCCTTCTTTAGTAAAAATCTACCGGACTCACTTGGCTAATCAGTGAACGCAACGTTTTGAACTGTCAGCCGTTATTGTGAGCCTAGACAATAGACCGAACACATTACCTCTCATATCAGTCTTGGTTCTCTATTGTGTTCATTATTTCGGTCCTGAACTACTTGGGTTCTACGAGTGCTTTAGAGAATTTGTCTAAGTATAAAATTCTCAACGAACCGGCCATGTTCACACTTACATAGGTGATGTACTATAAAGAGTACCCTATAATACCCCACTTGTACATATTACAAGGTATAGTCATCATTAAAAGAATAGCTTATCCTTAATATTCTTTATAGGCAGCACTTTTGCATCATAGAAACGGGAAGGAGTGTAAACCTCCAAAGTGCTTCTCTTCGAGTTAATCATAACCAGTTTTCCTATTGAACTCAATCGGTGGGATCTCCAGTCACCAGGTTAGATTTCCGTCAAGTTAACTCATCTTGTTTTAGGCTTTAACCCTATTTCCCTCGATACGCAGTCTATTCTCTCTCTCGATAACCCTTTAGTAAACGGATCCGCTAGGTTATCTTTCGACTTAACGAAGTTAATAGATATCGTTCCATTTGAGAGTAACTACTAAACGGTATTATGTCTCCAACATATTACCAAGACTTTCCATAGTTTCAAGACAAGTTATACCTTACATATATAGCTAGTTATTACATATCACAATCTATATAACAGGTATACACTGTCTATATCTCTTTCCGCTTTAGTTAAAGTAATAAAGTATCCCCCACAAATCTAGAATACACTCAATCGAGAATTCATATAAGAAACTTCTCAATTTTCTTTGTAATTTTATCTAAAGCTCTAGTGGTAATAATACATCTTCAAATTTAGAATCGCTTAAAGAGAATTTTTAACACTTTATTGCACTATCGCACTCGACGCGTCGAATTCAAAACATGGTACCATTTTCTCGTTTGAGTATCATAGTGCAATGTAACATAGACTAAATTCTCATTAATAGTAATGCAACCACTACAATTCTAAGTAGAAGGTTTAGCATTAATATATTACTATCCGTTCAACTTCAAGTTGTCAATATCCAAATTTGAAGAAAGCAGGGCTACCCCCACAATTCATGAGTAGTCCCTAATTCAAGTTAGATACAATCTAACAACTCTAGTCTCAACAGTACAAACTCAATATTCTACAACAATATCACTATTGAGTTAATTTCTCTTTTGCAACTCTGGCATCCGCACTTGCTAGATCATCCAATTATTTCCACATCATGAACACCATAATAATAGAATAAGACTTGTAAATAGCCTTATAATAGCATGGTTGACACTGATTTATGGTAGCATGATAGCATCTCCAAATTTGCTTCACAACAAATAATGGCACCATTGTTACTCGCTCTTATAAGAAATATCCAACGAAGTTGGGACTAATTCAATAGTCACCAATTTAAATTTCTAAAGAGACAAATACGTACAACTCCCAACCGTCACTTGTTGGTTTGAATAAGTAACTCTATTATTAGATACCCATTGCAATAGATGACATATATATCACTAAACCATTGCTACTTTTAGGTTTTATGAACCTCTAATTTGTATGGATTCAAACCAATAAAAAATCGATACAATCGCCATAAGGAGAAACAATAAATGGCAATATCAGTCATTAGTCAATGACCAATTAAAATAATCAAACATGAAAGCAGTAAGTCAGTGACTTCTAATGCACATAAAAGATTGACCAAAATCTATACCTCAGAAGTCAGTGCATAGAGGAAATGTTAAATTCATGTGAATTCATGGTAAAGACATAATGATGCCCTAATAATATATAAGCCGTCCATGGCAACAAGATTAATGTATCTCAAGCATCTATTAGTAAGCTACATTCACGTAGAACCATATACAAGCATGCACTGCAGAGATAATCCTTGGTGATAAAAGCACTTGAATGGAATTTCGCATATTATAGACTTCAACAGAATATAATAAGCACGACTGAAATCTGTCTTAAGATTATTGGAGAAAATACATGGATAACGTGCAAATTATATTCTTATACAACATACCTTGACATTAAGTGCATATGCGAATAAAATATAACTTACGAAACCAAAAGAACCAATCGACAAAGAAGACGACATAAAATAGAATTTAGGAGATGAAGCGAGGTACGCCGAAGTAAATCTCCTTAAGACAGATTTCGCCCCCCATTAACCAAAAGTGCACACGGAATTACGGACATCTATTTTCCAAGATACAACGCTTTTCCAAAGTCGATATTGCACTTTATATCAACTTTAACGGTTGAACAAATATCTGATTATTCTTTTCAATAGACAAAGAGAAGAGAGAAGAATCAATATTTAGAATTCATTTTGATGACTTTTGGAATGAATAAAATGATTTCTAGGGGTCCTTATATATAGACGTCGGAAAGACACATCTTCAAAAGACATGACTATAATAAAGGCCACAACTGTTAGAATAATACATTATAAAAAGACACGTCTTTAAAAGATATGACTGTTATAAAGGTTGCAACATTTGGAATAATATTTTATAGAAAAGACACACCAATTAAGAAATAATCATGTCTAAAAGTCATAAACATTCACTCATAAGACACGACTATTCGTCTAAAAAATATTCTAGAACATTCTAGAATATTCTCATTTTTAATTCCAACGTTTTACGAGTTTAAGCGATGCATGTGACATTAATTTCTCATTCACCCAAAATTGGTTTAGAAAAATTAATTAAAATACGAAATAAAATTGGAATTTAAAATCTAATAACCAATTAATAATATCCGCTTAAACAATTGTCAAAGTGGTCAATAATGACTTTGCGTACCAATTTCCAATAGTCAAGAGGTTTAAGACTTGGATAGTCATCAGTTCTAATAATATTTCTACAATTTTACTTGGATTACCTTGTTACTATCCCAATACCAAATTCATTACATCTTTTTGTCTACCCATATTTATTCAAGTCTTGTGCAGCCACCAAACACTCGTTATTCCAACAGGTTCTTCCAAGGTTCAATTCTAATCTTTCGAGAATTTTGTGTGTTCTAAAGAAAATTCAGGTATTGATTACTCTATCTATGATTGTTTTTTTCCCCTTATTACATGCATAATTTGCATAATTAATTAGAAAAAATAAAGCGTGCCAGCAATCAAAGCTTGACAAGACCTCCAAAACATGATAGGTAGTCCAACAGACGGAAAAAAAAAAAGCTAAAATTTCTCCAGTCATGGTTAAATAGCCATCTTGGAAGCTTTGCTACGCATTCCATAGTTATCTGTAAGATTCCTGGTTCATTACAGAGTTTGAAGTGTGAGCTTCAAGTTGTGCTAAGAACATTCAATTCCGACCCCAACTTGACCTCCAAATAAGTAGGAGAAAACTCTTACGTGAATGCACATATATGATTGTATAAGAACCAATTTTTGTCGTATGCTGCTTGGACATATACGACGCTCTTCCGATCTGCTAAAATAATTTGATAATACATTGTTTTCAATTAATTAATTTCACAAGTGGTGCAGAAATTAATTCAATAACACACTGTTTTCAATTAATCGCAAGTCATGCAAAAACTAATGGCTTGTATTAATTAATTCGATAATATAAAATCGTTCAAGTGAGTGAGGAGAATTCTTGGTGAATTTTTCTTCGCTTTACTTTCTTGTCTGTTTATGCTTTGTACGCAATTCAACTTTTCATTCCTAGGGTATAAGCATTTTCCAGAATAAATCAATAAACTCACGAAAATAAAAACGAGAATCCACGATGTTTATTCACAAAAAGTAGTATCGACTCAAAAATACAAATGGAAAAGAAGAAATTACCTTATCAAATTGTTGTCGTAAGATGATGTCAAAGGAAAAGGAACTTGCGTTGAGAAGTTGAGAGGTAGAAGACAAATAGACTATACGGGAGATGGAAATATACGTTTTGATTTTTTTTGTTTTTGCTATAAACTATCTTTTCTTTTCTTTTTTTTTTTTAATTGGGAAAAATGGATTTTGAAATCCCAAGGGGGGAGATGGGATTTGTGTGGAATTTTTCCTTCATAAATATGGATTGTAATTCCACCTAAATCCACTCGAATCCATTCATATAAGAAATCTATAGAATCCATGGAATGTTTGAGGACGCTGAGTTTTCATGAAATCCATTAAAATCCAAATTGAGGACCCCAACATTTGATGGATTCCATAAAAATCCAAATTGAAGACACCTAAAATGTCATAGAACTCTAAATTGCTTTAAATTCCATGATTGGGAACACCCCCTCACTACAAGAAGTGAGCCATATTGCAGCGACCCTTATAGAGATGACCATAATGTCGCTGCTATAGACCTAATTTATTGGGCTACATAAAGATGTTGTCTCTATAGAGCTAGAATCGTTTTTAAAATTTTTGGGGCTTCGTACGCGAG